>JAOPHQ010006030.1:0-125845 GCA_030340625.1 Merluccius polli
GGCGATCACGGCCAGGTGTGGCGATCGGCCATGCCCCCTAATGGGGCGCAAGGGGTTCTGGGGGGTGCCAACCTAGGTGGGGTGTTTGATCATATCGGCGCCCCGTATCCCTGTGGGGTTCGGTGGATGGGGATTAATTGTGTGTCATTGTGTGTGTGTTTCCATATATGCAGTTCTTGTGTTATGGACCGATGGGGTGAGAGTGTTCGTTCTGATCGTCGGAATGTGCCCGTGTTTCTGTCCTGTGTGGGTGTGTCTAAATAAAGGCAACTCCCGGGGTCGTGCGGTGTATGGGGGCACGGGAGTTGCGTAACCTAAACTGGGCTCCTGTCTCAATCCTTCCTTGCCGTCGCCAAAATATTATAGATACCTTTTTTTTTTAAATCCTTTTTATTTTTTTCCTTATTGCATTCATTATTTAGTGTCTTGTGTATACCTGTCATGTTAATGCTGGCTGCTACATTTAAATTTCCCAGCATGGGATCGAATAAAGTATCTATGCGTAGGCCGGTCGCTGTTGGCGGCCTGGCCCGTTTGCCATTGCCGTTTATTTAATAAATTTCCCCTGTCTTGTCATCCCCGTCTCCGGCCTCCCCTGATGTCAGCGTATGGGGCCCCACACATCCCGGTTCCTAAAAACAAAACGAAAATAGAAAATAAAATAAATATAGCTGCATGCAGCGATGGGGGGGCCTAGCAGAATAGCAGCAAAGCAGGCAAGCTAATGCCAGCTCAGGAAGGTGTCATGAGTCCATATACCAAGTTTCGTGTCGATACATCAATGCATCGCAGAGATATTGGGCCACTTCCTGTTTGGCAACTTCGCCGCTGAGTTTGATTGGCTGTTACGGGAAAACAGTTTGAAGTTCAAACATGAAATTTGAACCATCAACCAGGCATGGTCTGAAAACCATATCCACCAAATTTCGTGTAAATCAGTCAAAGTATGTGCCCTCTGTACTTATACGCATATTTTTAACAAAAATCAAAATGGCTGCCAAATGTTTTTACTAACGCACACAGTCCTTTAGCAAATGTACTGGGATGTCTGAGAGTATCAGTCAACACTGGAATTAAGGACAAAGTCCAAAGCAATATGAAGATATGAGCAAAAATGCATTTTTGCTATTTATAGCGCCCCCCAAAGGTCAAAGGTCACCAAAATTATTGGGCCTCTCAAAGAAGGGGTCATGAGTCTGTGTTAGAAGTTTGAAGTCAAAACATCAAACGGTTGCCGAGATATGGCCTCACTTCCTGTTTGGTGGTGTCGCCGCTGAGTTTGATTGGCTGCTGCGGGCAAACGGAAGCGAAATAGAAAAATCCATGTGATAACTTTTGTGCGGATTGGTCTGAAGATAGTCTGTGTTGATTTTCATGAGAATTAGTCAAAAATTGTGACCGCTGAATCTTTTTTTTCACTTTCGACAAAATCAAAGATGGCGGAAAATCTATTATGACGCATTATGACGTCATAGGGTGCGTTGAACTCGGCTTGGCCCAAGGATTCCAATGATACCTTGTTTGTGAATATTGGATGAATGGGTCAAAAGTTATAAACATGAATGCATGTCCAACTTTGACCTGTTGGTGGCGCTAGAGCTCATGGGCTAGCGACCTCAAATTTGCTGTGAGGGTTTATGGGACTGTCCTGAATCAGTGTGCCAAATTTCACAACTCTTAACCATGGGGTTCAATGGGCTGCCATAGATTCCCATGGCAGGATAATAATAATAATAAATATAGCTGCATGCAGCGATGGGGGGGCCTAGCAGAATAGCAGCAAAGCAGGCAAGCTAATGCCAGCTCAGGAAGGTGTCATGAGTCCATATACCAAGTTTCGTGTCGATACATCAATGCATCGCAGAGATATTGGGCCACTTCCTGTTTGGCAACTTCGCCGCTGAGTTTGATTGGCTGTTACGGCAAAACAGTTTGAAGTTCAGACATGAAACTTGAACCATCAACCAGGCATGGTCTGAAAACCATATCCACCAAATTTCGTGTAAATCAGTCAAAGTATGTGCCCTCTGTACTTATACGCATATTTTTAACAAAAATCAAAATGGTCGCCAGATTTTTATGCAAACGCACACAGGCCTTTAGCAAATGTACTGGGATGTCTGAGAGTATCAGTCAACACTGGAATTAAGGACAAAGTCCAAAGCAATATGAAGATATGAGCAAAAATGCATTTTTGCTATTTATAGCGCCCCCCAAAGGTCAAAGGTCACCAAAATTATTGGGCCTCTCAAAGAAGGGGTCATGAGTCTGTGTTAGAAGTTTGAAGTCAAAACATCAAACGGTTGCCGAGATATGGCCTCACTTCCTGTTTGGTGGTGTCGCCGCTGAGTTTGATTGGCTGCTGCGGGCAAACGGAAGCGAAATAGAAAAATCCATGTGATAACTTTTGTGCGGATTGGTCTGAAGATAGTCTGTGTTGATTTTCATGAGAATTAGTCAAAAATTGTGACCGCTGAATCTTTTTTTTCACTTTCGACAAAATCAAAGATGGCGGAAAATCTATTATGACGCATTATGACGTCATAGGGTGCGTTGAACTCGGCTTGGCCCAAGGATTCCAATGATACCTTGTTTGTGAATATTGGATGAATGGGTCAAAAGTTATAAACATGAATGCATGTCCAACTTTGACCTGTTGGTGGCGCTAGAGCTCATGGGCTAGCGACCTCAAATTTGCTGTGAGGGTTTATGGGACTGTCCTGAATCAGTGTGCCAAATTTCACAACTCTTAACCATGGGGTTCAATGGGCTGCCATAGATTCCCATGGCAGGATAATAATAATAAATATAGCTGCATGCAGCGATGGGGGGGCCTAGCAGAATAGCAGCAAAGCAGGCAAGCTAATGCCAGCTCAGGAAGGTGTCATGAGTCCATATACCAAGTTTCGTGTCGATACATCAATGCATCGCAGAGATATTGGGCCACTTCCTGTTTGGCAACTTCGCCGCTGAGTTTGATTGGCTGTTACGGCAAAACAGTTTGAAGTTCAGACATGAAACTTGAACCATCAACCAGGCATGGTCTGAAAACCATATCCACCAAATTTCGTGTAAATCAGTCAAAGTATGTGCCCTCTGTACTTATACGCATATTTTTAACAAAAATCAAAATGGTCGCCAGATTTTTATGCAAACGCACACAGGCCTTTAGCAAATGTACTGGGATGTCTGAGAGTATCAGTCAACACTGGAATTAAGGACAAAGTCCAAAGCAATATGAAGATATGAGCAAAAATGCATTTTTGCTATTTATAGCGCCCCCCAAAGGTCAAAGGTCACCAAAATGATTGGGCCTCTCAAAGAAGGGGTCATGAGTCTGTGTTAGAAGTTTGAAGTCAAAACATCAAACGGTTGCCGAGATATGGCCTCACTTCCTGTTTGGTGGTGTCGCCGCTGAGTTTGATTGGCTGCTGCGGGCAAACGGAAGCGAAATAGAAAAATCCATGTGATAACTTTTGTGCGGATTGGTCTGAAGATAGTCTGTGTTGATTTTCATGAGAATTAGTCAAAAATTGTGACCGCTGAATCTTTTTTTTCACTTTCGACAAAATCAAAGATGGCGGAAAATCTATTATGACGCATTATGACGTCATAGGGTGCGTTGAACTCGGCTTGGCCCAAGGATTCCAATGATACCTTGTTTGTGAATATTGGATGAATGGGTCAAAAGTTATAAACATGAATGCATGTCCAACTTTGACCTGTTGGTGGCGCTAGAGCTCATGGGCTAGCGACCTCAAATTTGCTGTGAGGGTTTATGGGACTGTCCTGAATCAGTGTGCCAAATTTCACAACTCTTAACCATGGGGTTCAATGGGCTGCCATAGATTCCCATGGCAGGATAATAATAATAATAATAGGAAACAATACAAAAACAATGGGTGCTTCGCAGCTTCGCTGCTAGGCCCCCAAATATAGCTGCATGCAGCGATGGGGGGGCCTAGCAGAATAGCAGCAAAGCAGGCAAGCTAATGCCAGCTCAGGAAGGTGTCATGAGTCCATATACCAAGTTTCGTGTCGATACATCAATGCATCGCAGAGATATTGGGCCACTTCCTGTTTGGCAACTTCGCCGCTGAGTTTGATTGGCTGTTACGGCAAAACAGTTTGAAGTTCAGACATGAAACTTGAACCATCAACCAGGCATGGTCTGAAAACCATATCCACCAAATTTCGTGTAAATCAGTCAAAGTATGTGCCCTCTGTACTTATACGCATATTTTTAACAAAAATCAAAATGGTCGCCAGATTTTTATGCAAACGCACACAGGCCTTTAGCAAATGTACTGGGATGTCTGAGAGTATCAGTCAACACTGGAATTAAGGACAAAGTCCAAAGCAATATGAAGATATGAGCAAAAATGCATTTTTGCTATTTATAGCGCCCCCCAAAGGTCAAAGGTCACCAAAATTATTGGGCCTCTCAAAGAAGGGGTCATGAGTCTGTGTTAGAAGTTTGAAGTCAAAACATCAAACGGTTGCCGAGATATGGCCTCACTTCCTGTTTGGTGGTGTCGCCGCTGAGTTTGATTGGCTGCTGCGGGCAAACGGAAGCGAAATAGAAAAATCCATGTGATAACTTTTGTGCGGATTGGTCTGAAGATAGTCTGTGTTGATTTTCATGAGAATTAGTCAAAAATTGTGACCGCTGAATCTTTTTTTTCACTTTCGACAAAATCAAAGATGGCGGAAAATCTATTATGACGCATTATGACGTCATAGGGTGCGTTGAACTCGGCTTGGCCCAAGGATTCCAATGATACCTTGTTTGTGAATATTGGATGAATGGGTCAAAAGTTATAAACATGAATGCATGTCCAACTTTGACCTGTTGGTGGCGCTAGAGCTCATGGGCTAGCGACCTCAAATTTGCTGTGAGGGTTTATGGGACTGTCCTGAATCAGTGTGCCAAATTTCACAACTCTTAACCATGGGGTTCAATGGGCTGCCATAGATTCCCATGGCAGGATAATAATAATAATAAATATAGCTGCATGCAGCGATGGGGGGGCCTAGCAGAATAGCAGCAAAGCAGGCAAGCTAATGCCAGCTCAGGAAGGTGTCATGAGTCCATATACCAAGTTTCGTGTCGATACATCAATGCATCGCAGAGATATTGGGCCACTTCCTGTTTGGCAACTTCGCCGCTGAGTTTGATTGGCTGTTACGGCAAAACAGTTTGAAGTTCAGACATGAAACTTGAACCATCAACCAGGCATGGTCTGAAAACCATATCCACCAAATTTCGTGTAAATCAGTCAAAGTATGTGCCCTCTGTACTTATACGCATATTTTTAACAAAAATCAAAATGGTCGCCAGATTTTTATGCAAACGCACACAGGCCTTTAGCAAATGTACTGGGATGTCTGAGAGTATCAGTCAACACTGGAATTAAGGACAAAGTCCAAAGCAATATGAAGATATGAGCAAAAATGCATTTTTGCTATTTATAGCGCCCCCCAAAGGTCAAAGGTCACCAAAATTATTGGGCCTCTCAAAGAAGGGGTCATGAGTCTGTGTTAGAAGTTTGAAGTCAAAACATCAAACGGTTGCCGAGATATGGCCTCACTTCCTGTTTGGTGGTGTCGCCGCTGAGTTTGATTGGCTGCTGCGGGCAAACGGAAGCGAAATAGAAAAATCCATGTGATAACTTTTGTGCGGATTGGTCTGAAGATAGTCTGTGTTGATTTTCATGAGAATTAGTCAAAAATTGTGACCGCTGAATCTTTTTTTTCACTTTCGACAAAATCAAAGATGGCGGAAAATCTATTATGACGCATTATGACGTCATAGGGTGCGTTGAACTCGGCTTGGCCCAAGGATTCCAATGATACCTTGTTTGTGAATATTGGATGAATGGGTCAAAAGTTATAAACATGAATGCATGTCCAACTTTGACCTGTTGGTGGCGCTAGAGCTCATGGGCTAGCGACCTCAAATTTGCTGTGAGGGTTTATGGGACTGTCCTGAATCAGTGTGCCAAATTTCACAACTCTTAACCATGGGGTTCAATGGGCTGCCATAGATTCCCATGGCAGGATAATAATAATAATAATAGGAAACAATACAAAAACAATGGGTGCTTCGCAGCTTCGCTGCTAGGCCCCCAAATATAGCTGCATGCAGCGATGGGGGGGCCTAGCAGAATAGCAGCAAAGCAGGCAAGCTAATGCCAGCTCAGGAAGGTGTCATGAGTCCATATACCAAGTTTCGTGTCGATACATCAATGCATCGCAGAGATATTGGGCCACTTCCTGTTTGGCAACTTCGCCGCTGAGTTTGATTGGCTGTTACGGCAAAACAGTTTGAAGTTCAGACATGAAACTTGAACCATCAACCAGGCATGGTCTGAAAACCATATCCACCAAATTTCGTGTAAATCAGTCAAAGTATGTGCCCTCTGTACTTATACGCATATTTTTAACAAAAATCAAAATGGTCGCCAGATTTTTATGCAAACGCACACAGGCCTTTAGCAAATGTACTGGGATGTCTGAGAGTATCAGTCAACACTGGAATTAAGGACAAAGTCCAAAGCAATATGAAGATATGAGCAAAAATGCATTTTTGCTATTTATAGCGCCCCCCAAAGGTCAAAGGTCACCAAAATTATTGGGCCTCTCAAAGAAGGGGTCATGAGTCTGTGTTAGAAGTTTGAAGTCAAAACATCAAACGGTTGCCGAGATATGGCCTCACTTCCTGTTTGGTGGTGTCGCCGCTGAGTTTGATTGGCTGCTGCGGGCAAACGGAAGCGAAATAGAAAAATCCATGTGATAACTTTTGTGCGGATTGGTCTGAAGATAGTCTGTGTTGATTTTCATGAGAATTAGTCAAAAATTGTGACCGCTGAATCTTTTTTTTCACTTTCGACAAAATCAAAGATGGCGGAAAATCTATTATGACGCATTATGACGTCATAGGGTGCGTTGAACTCGGCTTGGCCCAAGGATTCCAATGATACCTTGTTTGTGAATATTGGATGAATGGGTCAAAAGTTATAAACATGAATGCATGTCCAACTTTGACCTGTTGGTGGCGCTAGAGCTCATGGGCTAGCGACCTCAAATTTGCTGTGAGGGTTTATGGGACTGTCCTGAATCAGTGTGCCAAATTTCACAACTCTTAACCATGGGGTTCAATGGGCTGCCATAGATTCCCATGGCAGGATAATAATAATAATAAATATAGCTGCATGCAGCGATGGGGGGGCCTAGCAGAATAGCAGCAAAGCAGGCAAGCTAATGCCAGCTCAGGAAGGTGTCATGAGTCCATATACCAAGTTTCGTGTCGATACATCAATGCATCGCAGAGATATTGGGCCACTTCCTGTTTGGCAACTTCGCCGCTGAGTTTGATTGGCTGTTACGGCAAAACAGTTTGAAGTTCAGACATGAAACTTGAACCATCAACCAGGCATGGTCTGAAAACCATATCCACCAAATTTCGTGTAAATCAGTCAAAGTATGTGCCCTCTGTACTTATACGCATATTTTTAACAAAAATCAAAATGGTCGCCAGATTTTTATGCAAACGCACACAGGCCTTTAGCAAATGTACTGGGATGTCTGAGAGTATCAGTCAACACTGGAATTAAGGACAAAGTCCAAAGCAATATGAAGATATGAGCAAAAATGCATTTTTGCTAATTATAGCGCCCCCCAAAGGTCAAAGGTCACCAAAATTATTGGGCCTCTCAAAGAAGGGGTCATGAGTCTGTGTTAGAAGTTTGAAGTCAAAACATCAAACGGTTGCCGAGATATGGCCTCACTTCCTGTTTGGTGGTGTCGCCGCTGAGTTTGATTGGCTGCTGCGGGCAAACGGAAGCGAAATAGAAAAATCCATGTGATAACTTTTGTGCGGATTGGTCTGAAGATTGTCTGTGTTGATTTTCATGAGCATTAGTCAAAAATTGTGACCGCTGAATCTTTTTTTTCACTTTCGACAAAATCAAAGATGGCGGAAAATCTATTATGACGCATTGTGACGTCATAGGGTGCGTTGAACTCGGCTTGGCCCAAGGATTCCAATGATACCTTGGTTGTGAATATTGGATGAATGGGTCAAAAGTTATAAACATGAATGCATGTCCAACTTTGACCTGTTGGTGGCGCTAGAGCTCATGGGCTAGCGACCTCATATTTGCTGTGAGGGTTGATGGGACTGTCCTGAATCAGTGTGCCAAATTTCACAACTCTTAACCATGGGGTTCAATGGGCTGCCATAGATTCCCATGGCAGGATAATAATAATAATAATAATAGGAAACAATACAAAAACAATGGGTGCTTCGCAGCTTCGCTGCTAGGCCCCCAATAATAGGAAACAATACAAAAACAATGGGTGCTTCGCAGCTTCGCTGCTAGGCCCCCAATAATAGGAAACAATACAAAAACAATGGGTGCTTCGCAGCTTCGCTGCTAGGCCCCCAAATATAGCTGCATGCAGCGATGTGGGGGTCAAGCTTAATGGGACTCTAAACTAATTTTGGTGGACAAACTTAATCGACTAGGTGGCTACATGATGACCATAGCCATTATAAAGAGTAGACGGCGCATTGGGTGCTGGGCGAATGAAATGCGGCCGCCATTTTGGAGCTGCCATACTCCTAGTTGTGTGGCAGCAGAAGACACAAGATGCCTACATCTACTCTGAGTCAGTGTGGACTTTTACAATAAGGGCATGTTTGGTTGTTATTTTGCCACTGTTTCGTATGCAAACATTCAGTACAACTTGTATTTGACTTTGACCACCTATCATTATGTTTAAACCCTGTCTATTTGCTTGTTTATTTAGAGTGGATTAAGAGAAACTATGCTGTCTATCTCTTGGTAATAACCACAATTAAACTCTTCCTGATTTTTTTCTAGCATGACTGACTGGGTCTTAATTTATCTGTGGTGCAATCACAATTACCATCAGGATGAAGTGAACATACTGTGAATGCTCTTACTCAAATAAATGTTGACACAATTGTGTAATGGCGTCTTAAAGAGGAGTTGTGCGCACATCCCAAGACAATGTTTATGCTCCTGCTCCAGAATGACATTTATTTAAAAACAAGGCAACGTTTCAATCCCATCGGATCTTCAGGCAATGAAAACAGTGGGTGAGACGGCCTATATCACATGAAACCAAACAGGGCGCACCCAAAACGTTGCAATTGGCATAACATGCACCTAAAGGAGCTGGCTTACATGCATTACATAAAACCACGTGAAGCAATAACAAAATCAAGATTGGGATTGGCCATCCCATAAATTGCATTCTTGCAATGTTTGGCACAGTATTGTAAATTATATTTGATTTTCTATTTTCGTTTGTTGTTAGGGAACGGGATGTGTGGACCCAAACGCTGAACATAGGGAGGCGGAGACGGGATGAAAGACAGGGAATTTATTAAATAAAAGGCAATGGCAAACGGCCAGGCTAGGCTGGCAATAGTCAGGCAATGGGTCAGCAACAGGCGGGTAGGTAGGTAGATATGTACTTTATTGATCCCAAGCTGGGAAATTTAAATGTAGCAGCCAGCATAACATTACAAGTAGACACTAAATAATAAATGCAATAAGGATAAAATAAAAAAAGGTATCTATAATATACAATACACAGAAGACTCTATATACAATCTCTACAGTGTTCAATGTGAAACATATAGGTGCAAGGCAAGGCAAGGCAGCTTTATTTATATAGCGCATTTCATACACAATGGCAACTCAATGCGCTTTACATATAAGGTGCAAAAAAGGTCTGCAGTCAAGCATAAGGTGCAATATTCAATGTAAAGAATAAATATCTAAGAAATAAACGAAGGCTAAAACAAGTACAGTTACATATTTAGTAGTCGGCAACAGGCGGGTAGTCCGGCAGGCAGCGTCGGCAACAGGCGGGTAGTCCGGCAGGCAGCGTCGGCAACAGGGTTCAGCAACAGGCGGGTAGTCGGGCAGGCAGCGTCGGCAACAGGCGGGTAGTCCGGCAGGCAATGGGTCGGCAACAGGCGGGTAGTCCGGCAGGCAGGGACCGAGGTTGGGGAAAGCAAAGCACAAACTGGCATCGGCTTAAGTAGGGCATGGTGATTGCCGATTGCAAACAGGTGTGTTGGGGGAATGCTCATCAGTAGCGACAATCGGCCACTAGATGGGAGTGTTGGACCGTGTAGCAGGACGTGGCGTAACAGAAGTACAGTAGTGTTCTGATTGTATGCTGTATGTCAGATTGACATAATGATTGAATATTTTTGATATGTTATTAGTTTTATTTAACACACTGTCATGAGTCTATATACCAAGTTTGGCTATGATATGTTAAAGAGTTGCTGAGAAACAGGCTGACTTCGTATTTGACGGCTTCGCTGTCTGGTTGATTGGCTGTCACGGCCAAACGGTTTTGAATTTGAAAAAGCTGTTTAACACATGTGTTCAGCTTGGTCTGAAGATCATATATGGCAAGTTTCATGATGATTCGACAGAATTTGTGGCCTGTGGATAGGTACTATTGATTTTGACATCTTTCAACATGGTGGCCAAATTCTGATGTTTCCATGAAAAATAATTCATGAGCTATATGGGGAGGTCTGACAGTATCACCAGACATTGAACATTTGTTTGAAATATACTCATGTGAAGAGAGAGAAGGTAAAACACATATTGGTTAATAACAGCGCCCGCTAGAGGTCAAAGGTCACCAAATTCATTGAGCGTCCCCATGATGATGTCATGGGTCTATGTACCAAGTTTGGTTATGATATGTCAAAGGGCTGTTGAGAAATTGGCTTACTTCCTGTTTGGCGGCTTCGTGGTCAAATTTGATTGGCTGTTGCGGCCAAACGGTTTTGAATTTGAAAAATCTGTTCGATAGCTTTTGTGAGGCATGGTCTGATCAACATATGTGCCAAGTTTGGAGATTATTAGACAAAATTTGTGATGTGTGAAACATTTTGAAGGTTTTTAACATAAACCAAGATGGCGGAAAATCCATCATGGCGCAAAATGACGTCATAGGGTGCGTTGAACTCGGCTTGGCCCAAGGATTCCAATGATACCTTGTTTGTGAATATTGAATGAATGGGTCAAAAGTTATAAACATGAATGCATGTCCAACTTTGACCTGTTGGTGGCGCTAGAGCTCATGGGCTAGCGACCTCAAATTTGCTGTGAGGGCTTATGGGACTGTCCTGAATCAGTGTGCCAAATTTCACAACTCTAAACCATGGGGTTCTATGGGTTGCCATAGACTCCAATGGCAGGATAATAATAATAATAAATATAGCTGCATGCAGCGATGGGGGGGCCTAGCAGAATAGCAGCAAAGCAGGCAAGCTAATGCCAGCTCAGGAAGGTGTCATGAGTCCATATACCAAGTTTCGTGTCGATACATCAATGCATCGCAGAGATATTGGGCCACTTCCTGTTTGGCAACTTCGCCGCTGAGTTTGATTGGCTGTTACGGCAAAACAGTTTGAAGTTCAGACATGAAACTTGAACCATCAACCAGGCATGGTCTGAAAACCATATCCACCAAATTTCCTGTAAATCAGTCAAAGTATGTGCCCTCTGTACTTATACGCATATTTTTAACAAAAATCAAAATGGTCGCCAGATTTTTATGCAAACGCACACAGGCCTTTAGCAAATGTACTGGGATGTCTGAGAGTATCAGTCAACACTGGAATTAAGGACAAAGTCCAAAGCAATATGAAGATATGAGCAAAAATGCATTTTTGCTATTTATAGCGCCCCCCAAAGGTCAAAGGTCACCAAAATTATTGGGCCTCTCAAAGAAGGGGTCATGAGTCTGTGTTAGAAGTTTGAAGTCAAAACATCAAACGGTTGCCGAGATATGGCCTCACTTCCTGTTTGGTGGTGTCGCCGCTGAGTTTGATTGGCTGCTGCGGGCAAACGGAAGCGAAATAGAAAAATCCATGTGATAACTTTTGTGCGGATTGGTCTGAAGATAGTCTGTGTTGATTTTCATGAGAATTAGTCAAAAATTGTGACCGCTGAATCTTTTTTTTCACTTTCGACAAAATCAAAGATGGCGGAAAATCTATTATGACGCATTATGACGTCATAGGGTGCGTTGAACTCGGCTTGGCCCAAGGATTCCAATGATACCTTGTTTGTGAATATTGGATGAATGGGTCAAAAGTTATAAACATGAATGCATGTCCAACTTTGACCTGTTGGTGGCGCTAGAGCTCATGGGCTAGCGAACTCAAATTTGCTGTGATGGCTTATGGGACTGTCCTCAGTGTGCCAAATTTCACAACTCTTAACCATGGGGTTCTATGGGTTGCCATAGACTCCAATGGCAGGATAATAATAATAATAGGAAACAGTACGAAAACAATGGGTGTCTGCAGCTTCGCTGCTTGACCCCCAAATATAGCTGCATGCAGCGATGTGGGGGTCAAGCTTAATGGGACTCTATAAACTAATTTTGGTGGACAAACGTAATCGACTAGGTGGCTACATGATGACCATAGCCATTATAAAGAGTAGACGGTGCATTGGGTGCTGGGCGAATGAAATGCGGCCGCCAAACTCCTAGTTGTGTGGCAGCAGAAGACACAAGATGCCTACATCTACTCTGAGTCAGTGTGGACTTTTACAATAAGGGCATGTTTGGTTGTTATTTTGCCACCGTTTCGTATGCAAACATTCAGTACAACTTGTATTTAACTTTGACCACCTATCATTATGTTTAAACCCCGTCTATTTGCTTGTTTATTTAGAGTGGATTAAGAGAAACTATGCTGTCCATCTCTTGGTAATAACCACAATTAAACTCTTCCTGATTTTTTTCTAGCATGACTGACTGGGTCTTAATTTATCTGTGGTGCAATCACAATTACCATCAGGATGAAGTGAACATACTGTGAATGCTCTTACTCAAATAAATGTTGACACAATTGTGTAATGGCGTCTTAGAGAGGAGTTGTGCGCACATCCCAAGACAATGTTTATGCTCCTGCTCCAGAATGACATTTATTTAAAAACAAGGCAACGTTTCAATCCCATCGGATCTTCAGGCAATGAAAACAGTGGGTGAGACGGCCTATATCACATGAAACCAAACAGGGCGCACCCAAAACGTTGCAATTGGCATAACATGCACCTAAAGGAGCTGGCTTACATGCATTACATAAAACCATGTGAAGCAATAACAAAATCAAGATTGGGATTGGCCATCCCATAAATCGCATTCTTGCAATGTTTGGCACAGTATTGTAAATTATATTTGATTTTCTATTTTCGTTTGTTGTTAGGGAACGGGATGTGTGGACCCAAACGCTGAACATAGGGAGGCGGAAACGGGATGAAAGACAGGGAATTTATTAAATAAAAGGCAATGGCAAACGGCCAGGCTAGGCCGGCAATAGTCAGGCGATGGGTCGGCAACAGGCGGTTAGGTAGATAGATATGTACTTTATTGATCCCAAGCTGGGAAATTTAAATGTAGCAGCCAGCATAACATTACAAGTAGACACTAAATAATAAATGCAATAAGGATAAAATAAAAAAAGGTATCTATAATATACAATACACAGAAGACTCTATATACAATCTCTACAGTGTTCAATGTGAAACATATAGGTGCAAGGCAAGGCAAGGCAGCTTTATTTATATAGCGCATTTCATACACAATGGCAACTCAATGCGCTTTACATAAAAGGTGCAAAAAAGGTCTGTAGTCAAGCATAAGGTGCAATATTATCAATTGTAAAGAATAAATAACTAAGAAATAAATGAAGGCTAAAACAAGTACAGTTACGTATTTAGTAGTCAGGCGATGGCTCGGCAACAGGCGGGTGGTCTGGCAGGCGATGGGTCGGCAACAGGCGGGTAGTCCGGCAGGCAGCGTCGGCAACAGGCGGGTAGTCCGGCAGGCAGCGTCGGCAACAGGCGGGTAGTCCGGCAGGCAGCGTCGGCAACAGGCGGGTAGTCCGGCAGGCAGCGTCGGCAACAGGCGGGTAGTCCGGCAGGCAGCGTCGGCAACAGGCGGGTAGTCCGGCAGGCAGCGTCGGCAACAGGCGGGTAGTCCGGCAGGCAGCGTCGGCAACAGGGTTCACCAACAGGCGGGTAGTCAGGCAGGCAGCGTCGGCAACAGGCGGGTAGTCCGGCAGGCGATGGGTCGGCAACAGGCGGGTAGTCCGGCAGGCAGGGACCGAGGTTGGGGAAAGCAAAGCACGAACTGGCATTGGCTTAAGTAGGGCATGGTGATTGCCGATTGCAAACAGGTGTGTTGGGGGAATGCTCATCAGTAGCGACAATCGGCCACTAGATGGGAGTGTTGGACCGTGTAGCAGGACGTGGCGTAACAGAAGTACAGTAGTGTTCTGATTGTATGCTGTATGTCAGATTGACATGATTGAATATTTTTGATATGTTATTAGTTTTATTTAACACACTGTCATGAGTCTATATACCAAGTTTGGCTATGATATGTTAAAGAGTTGCTGAGAAACAGGCTGACTTCGTATTTGGCGGCATCGCCGTCTGGTTGATTGGCTGTCACGGCCAAACGGTTTTGAATTTGAAAAAGCTGTTTAACACATGTGTTCAGCTTGGTCTAAAGATCATATATGGCAAGTTTCATGATGATTCAACAGAATTTGTGGCCTGTGGATAGGTACTATTGATTTTGACATCTTTCAACACGGTGGCCAAATTCTGATGTTTCCATGAAAAATAATTTATGAGCTATATGGGGAGGTCTGACAGTATCACCAGACATTGAACATTTGTTTGAAATATACTCATGTGAAGAGAGAGGAGTTAAAACACATATTGGTTAATAACAGCGCCCGCTAGAGGTCAAAGGTCACCAAATTCATTGAGCGTCCCCGTGATGATGTCATGGGTCTATGTACCAAGTTTGGTTATGATATGTCAAAGGGCTGTTGAGAAATTGGCTTACTTCCTGTTTGGCGGCTTCGTGGTCAAATTTGATTGGCTGTTGCGGCCAAACGGTTTTGAATTTTCAAAATCTGTTTGATAGCTTGTGTGAGGCATGGTCTGATCAACATATGTGCCAAGTTTGGAGATGATTAGACAAAATATGTGATGTGTGAAACATTTTGAAGGTTTTTATTATAAACCAAGATGGCGGAAAATCGATCATGGCGAAAAATGACGTCATAGGGGCGTTGAACTCGGCTTGGCCCAAGGATTCCAATGATACCTGGTTTGTGAATATTAGATGAATGAGTCAAAAGTTATAAACATGAATGCATGTCCAACTTTGACCTGTTGGTGGCGCTAGAGCTCATGGGCTAGCGACCTCAAATTTGCTGTGAGGGCTTATGGGACTGTCTTGAATCAGTGTGCCAAATTTCACCACTCTTAACACTGGGGTTCTATGGGCTGCCATAGACTCCAATGGCAGGAAAATAATAATAATAATAATAATAATAATAATAATAATAATAATAATAATAATAATAATAGGACAACTAATAAAAACAATGGGTGTCTGCAGCTTCGCTGCATGACCCCCAATAATAATAGGAATACTAACGAAAACAATGGGTGTCTGCAGCTTCGCTGCATGACCCCCAATAATAGGAAAACTAACGAAAACAATGGGTGTCTGCAGCTTCGCTGCTTGACCCCCAATAAGAAAAGGTAGAAAAACAATGGGTTCCCTGTAGCTTCGCTACATGGGCCCCAATAATAATAATAATAATAATAATAATCATAAGAAAAGGTAGAAACACTAAGGGTTCCCTGCAGCTTCGCTGCATGGGTCCCAATAATAAGAAAAGGTAGAAAAACAATGGGGCAATTGCTCTGTCAGTTAGCATTGCGTTAGCTGTGCTGCGGTTTAAAACCGTACTCCAGAAAACGGAGGTTTTGGAGTTTAACACGCAGCTGCGCACGAAATTAAACCTGATTGCTGTGTACTGACCGACACAGGTTCAGCTGATTCCTAGTTAAACTCGCGTTAAACCGGAAGTACTCTGATTTCTCGTTATACTCCAGCAGACGCAGTCTTATCTTAATGTTGGATGCATTTTGTGCTATAATTACCAACAAAAACGTAATGGGAATGTAAAGTGAACTTTAATATAATAAAACGCAAATAATGTTGAAATATATTCTGAAATAGTCTAGCCTACTTTTTGTGGAAATCTGAGTCTGGAATCTGAATCTGCCCTCACCTACGTCAATCAATGTCATTGTTTTCTCTTGGTGTGCATGCAAACGTGATTAATTAATTGAAGACGAATTAATATGCGAGTAATTAGGGTAATTCCACGCCTATAAATTCTCGGAGAAGGAGAGGGTCAGTGGCGCAAAAAGTGGGTATGCGCTGTATGCGGCGCATAGGCGTCCCCGTCAACAATCGCGCAGCACCCCACCCCGTCAACAACCGCGCACCACGTAATGTTTATGGGGGGCGCCAAAATTGTTGCTGCATACCCCCCTGACACTGGGTAGTTGCACCCCTGGAGAGGGTAGTTAGGATGAACATGTCTCGGATAGAGAACTATAACGAGGAGCAGAAGTTATATTTATTGTACTGCATTCGAGGTGTTGTGGACACGGTGGAAGACGCGAGGAAAGACACCACCACCACGCTCCGAAGAAAGTCTGTTTGGGATGATCTCTCAAACACATTTAACAATCTTCCAGCAGAAGACCGAGCAGCCCGGCACGTTTAAAGAATTTATGGAAGCGCTTGAAAGTTGAAGCGCGTAATGCTATTGCTGAGCGGACGCACGACCGAGACCTGAGCCCCGTGAGCCGTGAAATATCACTGCTCATTCCAAGTCGACTATGTCCAATATTGTTATTGTACTGAAGGCCTATCTGGCGTAATAAGTGTAAATGTATCATACATTATTATTAATACCAATAATAATAATTAATAAAACTAATTCTGTGTGTGTCGGTTATAATGGAGCCTTGTTTCATCCTGCAAACTGGTTTAGTCTCCTCTAAAAACCATGTCCGTTTCGAGATTAGACTAACACGCACAAAATACGCCCTCTAGTGTCTGATGTGAATTTCTCTGAAGACACAGCAATTGAGATCAAGGTAAAACGCAGCTGCAGGTTAAACCACAGGTACATACGACACAGCAATGGAGCTTAAGACGTCACGTGACTTCTTGCGTCACCGACGAGTTTAAAACCGTGTTAAACTCTAAAAAGTGGCTAAGTTAGCGACAGAGCAATTGCCCCAATGGGTCCCCGCAGCTTCGCTGCATGGGTCCCAATAATAATAATAATAAGAAAAGGTAGAAACACTAAGGGTTCCCTGCAGCTTCGCTGCATGGGTCCCAATAAGAAAAGGTAGAAAAACAATGGGTCCCCGCAGCTTCGCTGCATGGGTCCCAATAATTAGTCCGGTCTGTTAGGGGGGAATATAAGAGAGATTGTGCACATTGGTCTAAAAGTGTCAAATTTGGTACACTGGCACATTTTGATATGCCTGATCCAAATCTGCTGGGAGCCAAAGTCAATTCTCAATGGTTCCCGCCATATTGGACAATTCAAAATGGCCGCCTCCCAAAAACAGATATTTCCGTCATCTGTCAATGAAACATGGAAATATTACAAACAAACGCACTTTTCAGGGGTTTTTGACAACAATGAATTTGAATTTGGTAACTGATTTACAAAAGTCTTGGCCAAAGTAGCCATATTTTAAAAATCCAATATGGCCGACAGTCAAAAAATTGAAAATCAGCAAATCACCACCCGAGTCTCTAGAGATGTGGGTTCAAAGATGTAAATCTGACAGCCCAATGTTCATGTTTTGGTCTACAATCATGGACCTGGAACTCCTCATGTGTCGATTCATCCGCTCTCTCCGCGAGGGAGACTTCCCACTCTATGTTCAGGTGTGTGACGAGCTGTGCTCATGGTTCCATGTGATGGACCACACCAACTATGCTCGCTGGCATGTCCGTGACATGGTCCAGCTACCTCAAAAGCATCCACACCTGTATGCTGAGTTCCTCAAGGGTAACTTTGTTGTGCAGAGGTCAGCTCACAAGTTCAGCCTGATTGGTAAGGACCAGTCCCATGAACAGTCCAACAAGAATCTTCAGGCTCATGGTGGTGCAGTTGGCTTGTATGAGAATCCTGAAGCCCTCACTCTCTTCATGCTAGCAGGCCCTGACTGCACTCGGTGCATTGAAGAGTTCGAGTCTGTGCTTGACACAACAACCTCAAGCACAGCTCACCATGAGGAATCAAATGCTTTGCAGACCAAATTCCATACTGATGCCCTGGCATTTGTTGAGGTTGCTGAGCAGTTGGGTAATCCTTTCAACAATGGCAAAGAGCTTGTGGCAATACACACACAGGAGATCATGGAAGAAGAAGTTGTTAGATCTCTAATTCATCTACAAGACCTGGGTAAAGATCTACATGCCAAGTTTGTTTCACAGACTATAGAGAAGGCAGCATTGCCCATTACAAACATTCTAAAACGTCAGAAGGTCCTCACCTTTGCCAATCGGCCCGTGAACACAAAGGGAAGCAAATCAGGCAGCGCTCAGAGAAACTCCTCTCTCATAACGAAGCTCTTCTTGTCCTTGCAGTCCCGACCAGATGCAGACTTGGAAGAGTTCTTCCGTTATGAGAATCAGAAAGAACCACCAAGTCTGTCAAACCAGTCTTCATTGAGGTCTGGCAATAAGTCAGACATTCTTGAGTGTCTTAAGGCACCCACTGGTCACTCAGCTGAAGCCAAGGCAGCCACAGTTGTTGTGCTTGACATGGCAGCTGTTGTACACATGGTCCGGCCCACATCAGCACACACGTTCAATGACTATGTGTCACAGCATCTGGTGCCATTTGTGAAGTCCCAAGTCACTCCAGCTGTCACACGGGTTGATGCTGTCTGGGACACCTACCCAGAAAACAACCTCAAAACCCTCACACACCAGCATCGTGGCACAGGCCAACGTACCAGGATAGGGGATGGCAACACTCGTATTCCCAAGCATGACTGGAACGCTGGGTTCCTCAAGAACACTGACAACAAGCGGGAACTGTTTCCATTTCTGAGTAAAGAGCTTGTTAAGCAGGATCTAAGTGGGAGACTTCTCCTGAGTACCAACCAGCAGGGTGTGCTCTCCAACAAACAGCAAGACATCTCTGGTCTGCAGCCATGCAACCATACTGAGGCTGACACCAGAATTCTCCTTCACCTTGCCCATGCAGCTAGTGAGGGTCATCAGATTGCCTTGGTGCGCACAGTTGACAGTGATGTGGTCATTCTGACCCTACACTGGTTTGCATCACTTGGTCTATCCCAGTTGTGGGTTTGCCTTGGCAGTGGGAAGAAGATACGTGATATACCCATTCACACCCTGTCTGCCCAGCTGGGACCATCAAGATGCATGGCTCTGCCACTGTTTCATGCAATTTCAGGGTGCGATACTGTCTCACACCTTCTGGGATGTGGCAAAAAGACTGCTTGGTCAGCCTGGCAGAACACCACTGGACTGACAGACACACTAGTAGCCATCACCAGTCATCCCCTAGAACTCAGCCCACAGTCTCAGTATATGCAAACCTTAGAGCGGTTTGTTGTGGTCATGTATAGCAAAGGTTGTGGGCTTGACAGAGTCAATGAAGCCAGGCTTCGGCTCTTTACCAGTGGAAAGAAGACTCTGGAGGCCTTACCACCAACCAAGGCTGCCCTATATCAGCACATCCGCAGGGCAGTGTTGCAGGCCATCATTTGGAATCAGGCAACATCAGTCCATATGGACATCCCTGACTTCCAGGACTGGGGCTGGCACAAGGACAGCAGTGGTCGGTGGTTGCCTTTCTGGACTACCCTTGAGGACAGCAGCAAAGCCTGTTCCATCGTGTGGCTGTGTCAAGTCATGCACTGGGAACTGCAAGTGCAGCAGGGCTGGTGTGCGTTGCACAGGTCTCTGCAAATGTGAAGGGGGTTGTGTCAACAATGAGGACACATAAGCTCATTTTCACTAGCCAAAACACATGGCATCAATGAGACTACCATGCTTGGTGAAATGATTTATTTGTTGTATTTAAAAAAAACAGTAAAAACGTGCTTTGTTTGATTGCTATATAAATTCTTGTTTTTGTTTCAATTTTATTTGAGTGCACACTGACCTCATTGTGTGATATGCAGCTGATATACATATATTTGCTATCAGTTTGGGGTTTGAGAATGAAAATTATAGAAATACACATTTTCGGTGACGGCCATATGGAATTGTCCAATATGGCTGCTCCTGTTATAGATACAGTCAATCAGAAACCAGATTTGGATTCTTTGTGGTCAAAAACCCTGGAAAAATGCTTTTATTTGCTATTTTGCCACAATTTGTTGACCAGAAATGATCATTTCTGTTTTCGGGAGGCGGCCATTTTGAATTGTCCAATATGGCGGGAACCATTGAGAATTGACTTTGGCTCCCGGCAGATTTGAGCCCAGCAGGTCCAAATTGATCAGTGTACCAAATTTGGTGCTTTTAGACCAATGTGCACATTCACCCCCCTTACAGACCGGACTAAATAATAATAATAAGAAGAAGAAAAGGTAGAAACACTAAGGGTTCCCTGCAGCTTCGCTGCATGGGTCCCAATAATAATAGGAAAACTAACGAAAACAATGGGTGTCTGCAGCTTCGCTGCTTGACCCCCAATAATAATAGGAAAACTAACGAAAACAATGGGTGTCTGCAGCTTCGCTGCTTGACCCCCAATAATAATAATAGGAAAACTAACGAAAACAATGGGTGTCTGCAGCTTCGCTGCTTGACCCCCAATAATAATAATAAGAAGAAGAAGAAGAAGAAGAAGAAGAAGAAGAAGAAGAAGAAGAAGAAAAGGTAGAAAAACAATGGGTCCCCGCAGCTTCGCTGCATGGGCCCCAATAAGAAGAAGAAGAAGAAGAAGAAGAAGAAGAAGAAAAGGTAGAAAAACAATGGGTCCCCGCAGCTTCACTGCATGGGCCCCAATAATAGGAAAACTTACAAAAACAATAGGTTGTCTCGCAGCTTCGCTGCTTGACCCCCAATAATAATAATAATAATAGGAACACTTACAAAAACAATAGGTTGTCTCGCAGCTTCGCTGCTTGACCCCCAATAATAGGAAACAATACAAAAACAATGGGTGCTTCGCAGCTTCGCTGCTAGGCCCCCAATAATAGGAAACAATACGAAAACAATGGGTGCTTCGCAGCTTCGCTGCTAGGCCCCCAATAAGAAGAAGAAAAGGTAGAAACACTATGGGTTCCCTGCAGCTTCGCTGCATATAATAATAATAATAAGAAGAAGAAGAAGAAGAAAAGGTAGAAACACTATGGGTTCCCTGCAGCTTCGCTGCATGGGTCCCAATAAGAAAAGGTAGAAACTCTATGGGTTCCCTGCAGCTTCGCTGCATGGGTCCCAATAATAAGAAAAGGTAGAAAAACAATGGGTTCCCTGCAGCTTCGCTGCATGGGTCCCAATAAGAAAAGGTAGAAACACTATGGGTTCCCTGCAGCTTCGCTGCATGGGTCCCAATAATAAGAAAAGGTAGAAAAACAATGGGTTCCCTGCAGCTTCGCTGCATGGGTCCCAATAATAAGAAAAGGTAGAAACACTATGGGTTCCCTGCAGCTTCGCTGCATGGGCCCCAATAATAATAAGAAGAAGAAGAAGAAGAAGAAGAAAAGGTAGGAAAACAATGGGTCCCCGCAGCTTCGCTGCATGGGCCCCAATAATAATAAGAAGAAGAAAAGGTAGAAAAACAATGGGTCCCCGCAGCTTCGCTGCATGGGCCCCAATAAGAAAAGGTAGAAAAACAATGGGTCCCCACAGCTTCGCTGCATGGGCCCCAATAATAGGAAAACTTACAAAAACAATAGGTTGTCTCGCAGCTTCGCTGCTTGACCCCCATTAATAATAATAATAATAGGAAAACTTACAAAAACAATAGGTTGTCTCGCAGCTTCGCTGCTTGACCCCCAATAATAGGAAACAATACAAAAACAATGGGTGCTTCGTAGCTTCGCTGCTAGGCCCCCAATAATAGGAAACAATACAAAAACAATAGGTTGTCTCGCAGCTTCGCTGCTTGACCCCCAAAAATAATAGGAAACAATACAAAAACAATGGGTGTCTCGCAGCTTCGCTGCTTGACCCCCAATAATAATAATAGGAAACAATACAAAAACAATAGGTTTCTCGCAGCTTCGCTGCTTGACCCCTAATAATAAGAAAACCTACTAACACAATGGGTGCTTCGCAGCTAGGCCCCCAATAAGAAGAAGAAAAGGTAGAAAAACAATGGGTCCCCGCAGCTTCGCTGCATGGGCCCCAATAAGAAAAGGTAGAAAAACAATGGGTCCCCGCAGCTTCGCTGCATGGGCCCCAATTATCACAAAGCAAATGGGTGGTTTGAGCATTGTGCCGGCAGGACTAGAGCTATTCACCCAAAGAGAAATCACACAGGTGCTATTGTGGTTGCCGGATCGCCAGAAAAGGAAAAAAGATTGCTACCTGTTCTATTCATGTTTATTAAATTACCAACCTGTTATTATTAGTAGGTCGAGCTTTTTAGTATATTTTGCCTTTGTTTAAATTAAACAGCTGCTAAATACGTTCATTATTAAACCCTTAGCAGTGTTGGGACAGGCTTAAAAATAGCATAGATTACTATTTTTAAGATCATAGAGGACTAACAAGTGAAAAAATAAATCGATTTTTGCCGTCACAAACGAATAATCAAAAAACCTATTATTCTTTCACATCCCTAATGTGCACTGTCCCTGTAACTTTAAACCATATAAATACATAAACATACTTCTAAAATCCCCCAAATCAACTCAAGCCCGCTGATGTATTGGCTCCCTTAAGTGTCTGAAGTAGCGGAATGTGGAGGAATGTGTCGTACATGTCCAAAACAGTTGTCCTGCACCTTGCAGTTGGAGATTAAGCTTGTTGAGGTGTCCAGTAATGTCCGTGAGAAACATAAGTTTCACAACCCACTTCTTGTCCTCGAGTTCTGGATAGTCTTGGCCTTTTTCAGCCAGGAAGGCCTTTATGGCATAAAAGCAGCCGACAAACCTCTCCAAAACTTTCCCGCATCTTTGCCACCTAACTGCTTGAGTGGAGAGGGATATCTTTGTATGAGCAGTCCATTTCCTTGAGCAGGGATTGGAACTGTCGGCGTGTCAGAGCAGATCGCTTAAATATGAAGTTAACAACCTTCTCATGACCTTATTAAGATCTGAATTTGACATCATTGCACAGAAGTTTTCTTGGTGTATTATGCAGTGGAGTTTCATGATGGCGTGACTGACTTTTTCCTCAAATAATGTCACCGCTTCCCTCTGTCTCCCTGACCGCTCCCTGCAGTGACGCGATAAACATAAACAAAGATGTCGGCAGGGTGGAGATATTTCAAAGTTACGGAGAACGAAAAAAGAATTGCGGTTTGCAGCGAGTGCTCAACCAAAATATAAAGTATAGTATAAGTAAGGGATAATGCCCGACGAGGTGTCCATTAACAGAAATGAATGGACGACGCGGAGGCGTGAACCGTCCGACGCGGAAGCCATTAATTTCTGTTAATGGACACCTCGAAGGGCAATATCCCGCTTATACCATGGTCACAAAGAAAGACATATTTAATCAATTAATAATACTTTAATGTGTTTTAGAGTTAAAATCGTGAGGGTTTTTTTATTTTTACAAGTCGAGCGGACTATTTAATATCTCCCATATGCAGGTGTTGCCAAGCAACGTGGCCATAGCGTCTTCATAGCGTCAACGTCTTTCCTAGGTGTAAATTAACACTTTTTAACCTACACCCTCCAGCCAATCAGAATTGATTATTCACCCAGACCATGGTATAAAACAATTTAAGGGTTGTCTCAGATGTCATAGTTTACTTCTTTTTAATTTTAAGCTGAAGTACTGTTATTGACAAATCTGTTCTGGTCTGGGATATGTTATGTAGTTTATGTACCTGTATAATTGTATGAGGTTACAAGCACACTTATTGCAATTTACTAGAGTTGAGCCGGATACTCGGCTGAAACGAGTATCCGGTACGGATAAAGCACTTTTGCCGAGTACGAGTATTATACGAGTAATAGAGCGTAACAGTGACCGCCCCTTTTTAACAGCTCCGGTGCCGGAAGTAAATTTCCCATGCATTTATCTCGTCCACTTTTCGTAGAATCCTTATAAAAAGAGTATTAAGCCTTTAACCAAGCCAATCGTTCGTTATGGTAGTCGTGACCATATTATGTTTGATTCGGGATGAGTAGTTCCTCACTCGGTCAACAAAATAATGTACCTTTGCCTTTTCTTCCGTTTTCCAAATTCTTTTTATGCCCGAATCAAACATAATATGGTCACGACTACCATAACGAACGATTGGCTTGGTTAAAGGCTTAATACTCTTTTTATAAGGATTCTACGAAAAGTGGACGAGATAAATGCATGGGAAATTTACTTCGGGCACCGGAGCTGTTAAAAAAGGGGCGGTCACTGTTACGCTCTATACGAGTCAATATCTGTGCTCGGATTGAATGAAAATCCTCATTGGGTAGTTGACTGTGTCAGCGTTCTGTGATAGGCTACAGCGCCCCTCCCCTACACAATGCAGATGTGTTGTTGTGTCTCGCTCTGATCACTCACACACAGAACAGCTCTCTGTCTCTCCCTCAGTCACTCAGGTTCGCGGGTCATTTCCGTTAATGTTTAGGGTTTCTTCAGCTTCAGGTTTCTTATTACTTAGGTTGGTACTTACTTATGAACCAGTAGAGTTCTGGTAAACGTTTGTTCAGATGTGGTGCCGACTCGCGTTGTGTCTCTGCCTGTCGGAGATTTTTTTTCTTTTTCTTTTTTTAACCGTCAGCTGGCTGCCTGGCTCTAACCAGTTTTTTTTTACTTCACGCACAGTGTCCGACACTTTCTTGCTGTATTTCGTGAAAAAATAAAGCTAGTAGTGGTGTAAATATTGGAAATCAAGCTACACACACACATACACACACACACACTCTCCCTCTCCCTGCCGGTCGTCTGAGTTTTTTTTGTTTTTTTTCACTGGTGATGCTGTCCTGTAAATAGTTTTCTAATCAGCAATAAATAACAATTTCTGATCAATTGCATGCTTAAAATAACATACCGGTTAAAACCTCGCTCATTTCAAGACAACCCGACCCACTTCCGGGTTAAATCCCGCCCACTTCCGGGTTAGGCCCCGCCCACTCCGAGTACAGCTACAGATACAGATAATTCTTATGGTTAACAGATACAGATAATGCTGTACTCGCTCATCCCTACAATTTACTTGAGCCTTCTGTTTACATTATTAGCCTACTGTGACTAAGTAGACTTGTGCCAAAAGGACAATAATTAATTTGTTGTGGGTTTATCCATTTTTATGCACTTCTTTGTTCTTTTGGGAATGCACTTCTATTCAAATATTCAAATGTCAGAATATTAAATAAACATTTATTTTGTTTGAAAATCATGTCTAAAAATGTATTTTATTTATGCAATATTTTTTAAAAAAGAAAAGAAAAACTTAACCACATTCAGTATTCGGTATTATTTGGTATTCGGCCAAACGTTTACATTTTTATTCGGCTTCAGCCAAAAATGTTCTATTCGGTGCATCCCTATTGTCAGTCAGTCAAATCACTGTATCTTGCCATGACTGCCAAACATGGTATGTCATTCACATCCACGCTCTCATCAAGTGTGACGCTGTCTGCTGCAGTCTCAAACCAGCTGTCTGCTGCAGTCTTATGTTTTCATTTCTTCGATGCGTCGTTCAACACCTTTGGCTGACAAAAGTTTTGATTTGTGAAAGAGGTAATTTGGCATGCGGATAAGAGGGCACTTCAAAAGTTCCAAAAAACTGTCTTGCACATGTATTGCTAGTGTGCCATTGGTTAAGCTACCATGTGCCAAATGGTGGCATGCGTGCTTAAGGTTGCCGACCCCTGCTCTAGATTGTGTGATTTAGCTTATGGTTTAATAAAAAATTGCCAGTTAAACTCACGTCTGGTTTGTTGCATTACAGGGTTTCCCATTAAAAAAGGTTTAGTGGGACTTTGTCCTGGGCATGACGTTAAACTGCACCCTGGTCCTCCAGGTTGGGGGTTGGGCGTAGGGTTAACAACCTCACCCTTTAAAACAAAAGCCTGTTACAGAAACGACGAGAAGTAGCCATTCCGGTAAAGGTGGCCAAAATAAAAAGAGAACAGAAGAGGAGACTCCGGAGTTGGAGGATGGAAGATGAGGAGTACAGGCGTCTGGACAGGGAAGTGAAGAAGAGCTGCAGAAATGATAAAAGACGGTGGCTAGAGGAGAAAGCAAGAGAGGCACAGGAGGCAGCGGAGAAGAACAACACAAAAACGCTGTACAGGATTGTACGGGAGCTAACCAGCTCCAGGAGCAGCTCCGGTGTGCCAACCAGGAGCAAGGATGGCAGGGCACTCCTGACCGACGAAGAGCAGGAGGCAAGGTGGGTGGAGCACTTCAAGGAGGTTCTCAATCAGCCAATACCTCCCATGCTCTTCAATTTCGATCACGAAACACCGGCTCCAACTCTGAACGTTACTTCAGGAGGGATATCCGGGACTGAGGTTGTCCGAGCAATCAAGAGCCTCAAAAACAACAAGGCACCGGGACTCGACGAGGTAGCCGCCAAGTTGTTGAAGCACGGCCAGGACGTTGTTGTGGAGAGCCTCACTAGCCTGTTCAACATGATTTGGCACGCTGAAGAAGTTCCAGCCGACTGGAGACGTGGGGTCATTGTGACACTGCCCAAGAAGGGAAACCTCGCGGACTGCAACAACTGGCGGGGCATCACACTGCTGTCTATCCCTAGCAAGGTATTCTGCAGTGTATTGCTCCAACGCCTTAAAGAGGAGGTGGACAACATCCTAAGGGAAGAGCAAGCTGGCTTCAGGAAGGGAAGGTCCTGCTCCGAACAGATCTTCACTCTTCGCAACATCATTGAGCAGTGCCAAGAGCTTCAGACACCCCTCATGATCAACTACATCGATTTTAAAAAAGCTTTCGACAGCATCCACCGGGAATCACTGTGGCGGATCGTCCAGCTGTATGGTGTACCACCCAAGTACGTGAACATCTTCAGGTCCCTGTACCACAACTCCACTTGCAGAGTCAAAACCAACAACGGCACAACCGATGACTTTGACATCGTGACCGGTGTAAGACAGGGTTGCATTCTGTCACCACTGCTCTTCATTATTACAATTGACTTTGTGATGAGGAAGTCCGTCACCGGGAAAAACTTCGGTATCAAGTGGGGAGGGGGCAGACTAGCCGATCTGGACTTTGCGGACGATTTGGCTCTGTTAAGTCATACCCGGCCTGCACTCCAAGAGTTGACCAACAGACTCCATGAGCACGGAGATAAGGTCGGTTTACGGATAAGCCAAGAAAAGACAAAGGCCATGATCATTGGACAATACCAACACCTTCCACCACTCACTATAGGCATACATGACATAGAGTATGTTGACAACTTCACGTACCTTGGAAGTAACATCTCGAACATGTGGGGTTTGTGTCCCGGGGAAGAAGGCTGCCGACAACAGGAACGCTTATAACTCACTTTATTTGTTTAGGTTTAAGTTATTTAACTATGAACCAGAAGGAGAAGTATTATATGTATATCACGCCGCGTGGAGAACCCCAAGCGTTGCATCCTCAGTCGCTTTGCATCCTTCCTATGCGCTGCCTGGGGTGTTCTGACTTGAGCCGGCGACTTCCGCCGGTAGTCACTGGGCAGGAGGCGTGGCCTCCATGACGCACAATGGCTAGCGTTAAGCGCCGCCTCCAGTATATTGTTTGCCGCCATCATGTGTTGAGGTGCAGTTACTACAACTTGTACATTTATTTCTACTCCTTGTGTAGCTATGTGTAGCTTCTGATACATATGTTTATTATTAATCTGCAACAAACACAGGAGACGTGGAGAAAGACGTCAACAATCGAGTTGGCAAAGCTGCAGGAGTGTTTCAGCGTCTCCGCAACATTTGGTCGTCTAAAACCATCTCTACGGCCACCAAGCTACGCCTCTATATGTCAGTGGTCATCCCAACAGCGACCTACGCCGGTGAGACGTGGACGAAGACAGCCAACACGACCAACAAGTTGGACGTCTTCCACCGAAGATGCCTCAGATCCATCCTGAGGATCTCATGGAGAGACCACATCACCAATGAGGAGGTGATGAGAAGGGCAGGGGTAGCACCACTGTCTGTTATCATCGATGGAAGGAGAAGGAGAATGGCTGGACACGTACTCCGACTGCCAAGAGAAAGACCGGCAAGTGTGGCAATGGACTGGATGCCAGAAGGTGGAAAGAGGAAGAGAGGGAGGCCAAAAAAGACATGGAGACAGACAGCGAAGGAAGACCTAAGCGAGATGGGTGTCAGCTGGCACGGAGCAAGAAGGGTCGCCAGAGACCGGAATAAATGGAGAGGACTCGTCGCCCAATGTTCCAAATAGGAACGGGAGGAACTAAACTAAACTAAGTGGGACTTCCGGTTATGGCGTCAAGCTGAACGGCAGCACTTCTCCCCGCTCCGTCGCTGAACTTAAGATAATTGCTACAAAACCGCCCAACTGCTATCCTATGACTACTTAAAGTCAAACTAATGTCACTGTAAGTTAAACATGCCCAAAAAAGCGTCAAAGAACAAGCCTAAGAAATCGCTTAACTGTCAGGACTTTCAAGCTAGCGAGGACAGTGTTTCTGAACCCGAACACAGTGACAGGACGCCATGTTGATGGACACGGACAGCGTGCAGGTGAACGATGTAACCAGCGCCGACATTATGCAAGCCATTAAACCCCTCAAACATGACTTTCATACAGAAATTAGCGGTGTATTAACGGCTATCAAGGATGTTCAGGCTAACATACGTGAATGCAACGGGCGCATCACACGGGCTGAAGAACGGGTATCCTCGGCTGAGGATTCAATTAGCGGTCTGCAAACAAAAGTCAGTGTGCTGGAAGGAAACGTTAAGTTTTTGGAAACCAAGGCAGATGATCTGGAAAACAGAAGCCGCCACAACATGAGAATCGCGGGCATACCGGAGAAGGAGGAAGGGATGGATTCTTGCGCCTTTATGGAAAAATGGTTTACCGAAAATCTGAACGTGCAGCCACCGGTGATATTGGAGAGGGCTCACCGCATTACCGGACCGGCGCGCGTCCCTGCCTCCTCCCCGCGAACATTCATTGTGAAGTTTCAAAACTATCGGGACAAGAAGCGCGTTTGGAGAGCATCAAGAGCAAAAGGCCAGCTGATCTACAAAAACAACAGCATCAGGTTCCACCCGGATTTATCAGCTGAAGTGTATAAACAACAGCGAGACTTCTATGAAGTGCGGCAGAAGCT
Source organism: Merluccius polli (assembly GCA_030340625.1). Lineage (NCBI taxonomy): Eukaryota > Metazoa > Chordata > Actinopteri > Gadiformes > Merlucciidae > Merluccius > Merluccius polli. The sequence goes on from JAOPHQ010006030.1 coordinate 29,402, forward strand.
GAGGGAGAGGGGAATCGACAAACACAGGATGCTCTTTCCAGCCAAGTTGCTCGTGACCCACGGAGGACGCACACACACTTTCAACATGCCTGCTGTTGAAAGTGTGGGGGGTAAAAATAACCTGGCTCGCGACTTTATAATGGAGGTAAGCTACTAAGTTTTTGCTTGGTTTGTGAGAGGCCTTTTTTATTTCATTTTTTATGACTACTGTGTGAAGGCTGTTTTTGATTTTCATATTGGATTGAGTACTTTAAAGGCTATCATCTCTACAATTACACCTCAGATGATATCTGGGATGGGACTAATTGCACTGTGAAGTGGCAGAACTTATAAAAACAATTTAGATTGGTAAGCTTGCCTCCAGTGAGTAGTGGGCCCAACAAAGAAGGGAAAGTGAGAAGTAACGTTGAGACCTGGATCCTGTCTTGTTGGATGATGACTTTATGGGTGTAAAGGCAATAGCATTAAACTTTCTCCATTAAGAATACTTTATTTTAATTTTAATTTTATTTTAATGTCTGTGACGAGAGTGGGAGACAAAAACGCAGGACGTCTGTGATGGTTGTGAAGGCCCAGACTCCTTTTTGGAGGTTCTGGATAATCCTTCACTTCCTTACAAAAAATATCTTTTCGTGGTCAACTCGAGTACATTTTATTGTTTTGTTAATGTTACTGCAAGGAAGACCCATATGGTTATGGGTGAACAAATTGGAAGTCAGGATGCAGAATGTTAGTGTTTTTCATGTTCATAATTACAGTGTTCGTGTTAATGTTTTGTTTTACAACATGGGATGTGTATAACAATGAGCCTCAAGGTCACAGAACTGCAATGTGTAATCCCTCTGTGGATAAAAAAATGGTTAAACAGTGTAAGCGTTAATGGAGAGCGTAAGAGTAATTAGCTATAACGTTAAGCGCTTATATAGCCCCATAAAGAGGAAAAAGATTCTCAATGAGCTTAAACATCTTAAATGTACAATAGCATTTATACAAGAAAGCCACCTATCAGATTCTGAACATATGAAACTATAGAGGTTCAATAGAGGTCATGGGCCAGCCAAGTGTATTTTTCATCTCATGGTTCAGGGAGAAGGCGTGGGGTGGCAATGCTGTTGCACAGCTCACTGCAGTTTTGTTTACATTCAGAAATTAAGGATAAAGAGGGGAGATTTATTTTGGTGAATGGGTCAATTTGTGGTGCGAGTGTCTCAATGCTGAATATATACGCTCCAAATGAAAGCGATCCTGCTTTTTTTGAGAAAATCAGCTAAATGATTATAGAAAAAGCTACGGGAGTCCTTTTGATTGGAGGTGATTTTAACTGCATTTTGTCAAATAGGTTGGATAAAAACCCACGTCATTTGCCATGCCTTCAGGCGCCAGTAAGATTCTTAAGCAAATGACGGAGGACCTGGGTCTCATTGATGCATGGAGACATATACACCCAAGAGACTGGGATTACACATTCTATTCAAACCCACACTCCTCATATTACAGAATTGATTATTTCTTTGTTGCTAAAAATGACTCTTACAGAATCCTGGATTGTAAAATACATAACATAACCTTAAGTGACCATGCACCAGTAAGTTTGATTTGGGATATAGGTAGGCATTCTAATCCAAGCCTATGGCGTCTAAATGTCTCACTTCTAAATGACAAAGCATTTAAAGATCATATAAAGGCAGAATTGGCTAAATACCTTCACTTTAATGACACTAGTGAGACGTCACCAGTGATCTTGTGGGAGGCGGCCAAGGTAGTTTTGAGGGGAAAGATGATCTCATTCGCATCAGCTAAGAAGAGACTTAGAGAAGCCAAACGTAAAGAACTTGAAGAACAAATTAAACAGTTAGAACAGAGACATAAAAGTCAACTATCTACTAACAATCTTACTCAGCTTAATGAAGCCAGGAGAGCCTTGGGAGACTTGCTCACAGAAAATACTGAGAGAAATTTAAGATTCTTAAAACAGCGCTATTATGAGCATGGGAGTAGAGCTAGTAAATTATTAGCATTCCAACTTAAAAACAAAAACAGATGAGCCTAACAGTTGTACAGAAAATTAAAAATAACGACCCAGATAAGCCCTTTCTATATAAACCGGAGGAGATAACGGGAGCTTTTGCCACTTTCTATAAAAAACTGTACTCAAATACGGACACATGCACAGAATCTGAAAAAATGGATGCCTACTTAGAGGGCATAGACATACCAAAGCTTTCAGAGGAACTCACGAGCTATAGATTGACCCATTACAAGAGAAGAAATTGTGGAAACAATCAAGGGGTTAAAAAACAGCAAAAGCCCGGGTTCAGATGGATACTGTAACGAATTTTATAAAGCCTTTGTAGCATAAGCCCTATTTTAGAGAAAGCTTACGCTCATGCATTTGAAAAGGGGGAATTCCTACCAAATTGGAAAGAGACTATAATTTTGGTTATTCATAAGGAGGGAAAGGACCCTACAGTGTGCAGTTCGTATAGACCCATAGCGCTTCAAAATTCTGACTGTAAAATATTGACCTTCATACTGTCAAAGAGACTTAAATCGGTTATTAAGACTCTAGTGCACCCAGACCAGACGGGCTTTATTGCTGGTCGTCAGCTATCTGATAATATTTGTCGGTTGTTGAATGTTATGTCCTGTGCCAAATCTAAACCAGTGCCATGTATGGCACTGGCTCTGGACGCCAAAAAGGCATTCGACCGTGTCTCCTGGCCTTTCCTTTTTAAAGTTTTGAGGAAAAACGGTCTAGGTCCTGGCTTTGTTAAATGGGTCCAACTGTTATGCTCGTCTCCAAAAGCATCAGTAAGGGTAAACGGGTGTTTCTCACAAAAGTTTCAGTTGGGGACGGGTTGCAGGCAGGGGGACCCTCTTTCGCCTCTCCTTTTTGCCCTCAGTATAGAACCCCTTGCACAGTTAATATGAGATAGTACAGATTAGTGATGGCTCGTTCGCAAATGAATCAGTTCGAACGAACGACTCTTTAAAGTGAACAAACTGACCTCGTTCGCCGCTCTCGTTCGACTCGTTCGTCGTCGTTCGCTGAGTCTCTGACGCGCTGCTGATTCGCGGCGCTGATTCGCGAGTCACGAGTCGTTCCCTAACTGTGATTGACTCGAGGACTGAGACGTCACGACTCACGAGAGCCAGCCAATCGTATTTAAATATCAGTGAAATGGTAAATGCATGTTGTCTTTGTATTTTCTGTGTCATGCCAGATTAATAATATAATTGAGAATGTCTCGTCAATCTGTCTCGTTCTTTCATGCTTCCTTCTCACGCACGCAACCCGGCCGGGACCCCCACCTTGGTGGATCTTGGTCTTGAGTGGGGGTGGCCAATGGCCATCTTCACAATAGTAAATAAAATATGCCCAGAATAAACACAACTGTACATCATTAACTTTAAAACTCATCATTGCTAAATCAAGTCTATTATCTTGCTGATATATTAAACATCCAATAATCTACTACGCCCCCCCCCCCCCCCGCATCCCGCTGCGTTTGGTTTGTCTAACTTTACCTTGAATTGGGGGAATGGGGCATTTTGATCCTGACATGTCATTATGCATACATTAAATAAATCTGTTGAACTCAAATTAAATACATATGTTAACATATTCAACCAGACACAATGTTGTATTTGCTATTATTCACACATTTATTAACACCATCAACCCCCCTCCCCCAGTTGGTTTGTCGGAGTTGAACTGTAACTTGATCTCTGAATGGTAACTCAACTGCATTCGTGATTCGTTTGAATGTTGTGAACGAGGGAGGAGCCGAGTCGGTCAGACTCGGGTGGCATTCGCGAACGGCGAATGCATTCGCGATTCGCGAGAACGAGGGGCGGAGGGAGGAGCTGAGTCTGAACGACTCAGTGAATGATTCACCGCTACCGGAAACACGACTGAACGAACGAACGAACGAACGAACGACTCTTTATGGCGAACTGAACGACGCGAACTGATTCGCGCAAACGAATCATGAAATCCATCACTAGTACAGATATTAGTGGCATTGAGAGGAACACAGGCTGCCGCTATATGCAGACGATGTAATTGTGTATATCTCCGACCCTACAAAGTCTGTCCCAAATGTAATGAAATGTTCTGAGACCTTTGGACTTTACTTAGGTTACAAAATAAATGTGACTAAGACAGAAGCACTCCCCATGAACAATTTAGTTTTCCCACAGGTGAAATCTGCTTTCTCATTTAGATGGCCCAGGGAGGGGATTAGGTATTTGGGAATAAATATACCCCCTGACCTTAGTTTATATCAAAGTAACTACATTAAATTAATAGATAAAATTAAGCAAGATTTGAACCGCTGGACTACACTTCCCCTTACTTTAATAGGCAGGGTGGAAGCTGTTAGAATGAATGTTCTCCCAAGGCTCCTCTTTCTTTTTCAAACTTTACCAATCTCTCCACCTAAATCTACTTTTGGTCTTATAGATCGTCTCATCTCAAGATTTATATGGCAGGGTAGGAGACCCAGAGTCCGATATAAAGTCTTACAACTGGCAAAAACTAAAAGGGGTTTAGCCCTACCCAACTTGAAGCATTACTGGCTGGCGTCACAATTACGTGCAATGATAGTGTGATTATCAGATGACACAAGTACAAGATGGCTCAGTATGGAAAAAAGTTACAGTCCTGATATGCCTGTCAGTGATCCCCTTTAGTAGGATTAAACCCATCAAAGATCTTTTGGGAGAATGGTCGAACACAACATGTGTAGCTTGGAAAGAAATACATCATATGTTTAAGTTGACAGGCGATCTCTCTGTTTTGAGTTCAATTATTTACATTAGAGACTTTCTTCCCTTAAGACTTGACACAGGATTCAAAAATTGGAAACTTCTGAATCTTCATTATGTACACCAATTATTTAGTAACAACAACTTCAAATCATTCGAACAACTGAGAACAGATTTTAAATTACCTAGAACACATTTTTTTAAGGAATCTACAATTAAGGAGCTTCATATTCAAACACCCAAACTGGAACAGATTAATAGAGCCCTCCCTTTTAGAACAGTATTTATTAAAAATTCAAGGTGGAGAACATATGAGGAAACCAATAACCAATATCTATAGAATCATTGCTTCAATGACAAAAGACAATTCATGTTACGTGAAGGACAAGTGGATTAGGGAGCTACAGCTCGAAATAAGTGAGGAAGTTTGGTTGGAGATATGTACTCAGGCTCACAAAGTCACAAACGCCAATTTGTAGAAGGAATTTCAATGGAAGATAAATAACAGATTTTTTAGAACACCACAAGTTTTGGCTAAAATGAATCCGAATCAATCAAGTCTATGTTGGAGGGAGTGTGGAGAGACAATGGCTACTCATTCACATATTTTTTGGCAATGCCCATTGTTAGATAACTTTTGGAAATCCATTTTTACCTATATCAATAAAGTATTGAATGTTGAATTGATAAGAGACCCTCTGGTAGCAATTCTAGGAATGAAACCAATTGTGATATACAGTAGGAAAAAGATGTACTTATTACAGATATTATTGGCAGCAAAAAAAACAATTACAATAAAATGGCTTAAAAAGGAGTCGCCAACCCAAGCTGAATGGCTTACAATTTTAAGAAGTATTTACACTATGGAAAAAATTACGTATTTGTTGAGACTACAGAGGGAACTTTTCATTGAAAGATGGGCACCATTAATGACGGTGATGGAGGACCGTTAGAACTAAACCTGATTTTATCTGCCAGGTGAACTTGTATACAACCCATGTTTTGTTTTAAGTTGATGTTTGTTCTGTGTACATTGTTTACTTTTTAATGTTGTTAATTATTTTTTATTTCTTCTCTTTCTTGTACTTTTGGACATATTCTCCTGTTAACTTGATTAGATACGTAAGAGCGTATGAATGTTATAACTCTTGTAACGGATATTGTTTCTAAGTGGAAGTAATTACTGTAAAAGGAGATCTGAAGAATATTCAAAATAAAAAATAAGTATCAAAAAAAAAAAAAAAGTTTAGTGGAGCGGGAAGTGCTTCCGAGAAGCAATATTATAGTGCTGTACCCTAAAATTGTCGACTCAATTTCTCTTAGTCAAACAATCATGAGTTTAAAAAATTATAAGTAAATGAAACAGTTTATAGAGGCTGCTGGTTTTTGAGAGAGAAGAGAGCAGAAGAGAGCAAGTTTTGTCTGCCATTGAGAAGTGTTGCATTCACGCACCTGTGGTTAGGGATGGGTATCTTTAGGATTTTATCGATACTTCTATTATCGAAACTGCTTATTGGTACTGCTTAAAGATTCGCCAAATCTTTAAAGTATATTAGTAGCTAAACAATTAGCTAAGCAATAAGCTTTCATTCATTAGCCTATTTGTAATAATTTGTTATTAACCTGGTGAACTCCGTATCTATGGCTCTGGTACAGCATACAAGCAGTGGACGAGGATTTTTTAACCTTGTGATCGTATAGTTTTGTTATATGCATCATTTCACAGTTACATCTTATTTTATCACAAACACAAAACTTATGTAACAATTCTATGCAACAGCTTTTACAATATATATAAAAAATACTGAACATCTCCCATTACTGAAGATACAAACATACCTGTTTAACAAACAAGACTGTGGTTGGTGATGATAAACCATTACAGCTCCTGCCCCTACACATTGGAATAAGAATACAATCAACACACTCAAGCCGTCACCATTTCACATTAATTGTGCAGTACTTCCTCAGAACACTAGAGCATGAGGCACAGGAGCTAACTATCACACAGGCTTGGCAAACGAACTTCACTCTATCAAACAATAGAAACACAGAATAGCAAGTCGTAAAACGTGGCGAAACTATTCATATCACATAACATACACTTTAATTTGAGTGAAGTTCATTTTATAACTTAATGATTGAAAAAAGACAGCTGTTTCAATACATACCACATGGAAATTGTCAGCAAGAAAAAGGGATGAGCTGACTATTTCCGGTCACTATATTTAGCATCACCTGCCACATGAGGCAGGTGATGCCACTCCAATAAACAAATAAAACAAGCCTTTCATAGATGGATTGATTAAAACTGTTTCCCAAATGAATGAAAAGAAACAAAGTAACTTGCTTACAAAATAAAAGTAATAATGAATGAATTTTGATGAACTTAAACAATCCATAACAACCCTTTTACATCTGGATAACGAAAAATGCATGTTAATGCAAGGTGTAAAGACAGAGAAAGCGGCAATTATGTTCGCAACGTTTCTATAAATATGACGCTATGGAAATATCACTCCCTAATTGCTCCAGTACCGAGAGCAGAACTGATAACGTCGGACCTTGTCAATACTACGGTGTTTAATAATTTAGCCTCGGGTCCTGTTTAATACCGGGTTTTGGTACCCGTCCTTACCTGTGGTGGAGCTTGGCTTTATGTGATAGGCAGGCAAGATGGATTCCCCAAATTATTCAGAATCATCAAATCAAATCAAATTTTATTTCTATAGCGCCTTTCGTACAAAATTTGCAAAGGGTGAAAAAAAAGGGTGAATGCTATTTAAAACATTTTTTTTCTTAATGATAAAATGGATTGAGGGAATTAGGGCTGCAGCTATCGAATATTTTAGTAATCGAGTACTCTACTGAAAATTACATCGATTAATCGAGTAATCGGATAAAACGTATTTTTGCTTGGTTAAAGAGCAATTATGAATACACAAGAGAAAATAACATATTTCACTTAATAATGAATGACCAATTGGTTTCCTTTTTTAGAATCAACTGTTTTTATTTAGCAAGTATTTTCTGGTCTTGAAACATTACCAAAGAGGCAACTGCTAACATAAATAAGAATAAGTAAAACACAAATAAAATTAAATTACTTACCACTTTTCGTAGAATCCTTATAAAAATAGTATTAAGCCTTTAACCAATAAGCCAATGGTAGTCGTGACCATATTATGTTTGATTCGGGCATAAAAAGAATTTGGAAAACGGAAGAAAAGGCAAAGGTACAAGACTGTGTACATTATTTTGTGAACAAGTGAACTCATCCCATAAACCATTGCGAACCCTTTCCGACAACTTCCAACCCGATAGTTTAGCGTGCTTCTTGCACCTTTGTAATTATTATAGTGTTTATATTTTTAATAAAAGTTGTGTCATATATTGTGTGTGTATGTATAGTGTTTCATAGTGTATATAGTGTTGTCATCGACATGGTACAGTCCTGACTGCAATCACCGCTCGCGCGTCCAACAATGCCGATTCCAAATGTGTGTCGGCTAAGACAGGGTGTTATATAATGGGCTATATAAGGTAATAACGTTTCTCGTTTTTAATACATGTGATTTTAGTTACGTATTCATTCAACATTATGTATTCCTAGGCTTTATACTACCCAAATTACTATACAACACTGCTATATCATATATTTTTATTTTGTTTTTAATCATACATCATCGTATATTCTATATCAACATATTTTTCAATATGTACAGCTCATTTCATCTACAGCTCTAACAACAACTCTAACTTTCCATGAGTCTAAGGGAAATCATGGTTGCTCTCTGTGGTAAACGATCGAGTTCAGTGGTAGCAGTAATCGACGACTTGACTTTCGTAGGTAAACGTTTCCATGGTAACAGCGAGCTCCACCAATCAAAGACGTCGTGTTACACTTTAGGATTGTGGGTAATGCAGTCCTTCTAAATGACATCGCGAATAAAACTTGTTTTCTTGAAACCTTCCTTCAGTTTTTGGTTACTAAAGTTGCCTATCCTATCATTGCACAATAAAACGGCCGGTTGTAAGTATACATTGTATGGTTACGACGTAATGGCTTTTAATCAAAATCTCGACGGGAAAAATGAATGGGATTTTTACTTCCGGCACCGCACTGTTGCGCTCTATTAAACTAACGATTCCTCGAGGCAGAAAAAAATCCTCGGACCATTTTTTGTAATCGAGGTACTCGAATTACTCGAGGAATCGTTTCAGCCCTAGAGGGAATGCTGAGCTAAATAGGTATGTCTTAAGGTGCCTTTTAAACGTGTTAACAGATTGTGATGACCTCAGCTCCTCTGGCAGGCTGTTCCAGAGGCGAGGACCATAGACATTAAATGCCGCCTCCCCGTAGGTCTCTGTCCTTACCCGGGGAACAACTAAAAGGCCAGTGCCAGAGGACCTGCGTTATCTAGCGGGAGCATACATCAGAATCATGTCTGACAAGTATTTGGGCGCTAATCCATTGAGTGTTTTGAACACCAATAAGAGGATTTTAAATCTACAGGCAACCAATGAAGGGATTTTTAGGACAGGTGAGATGTGTGCTCTCCTTCTGGTCTTGGTCAGTACACATGCTGCTGCATTCTGAATGATCTGTTTAGTTTTTGATCTTTTTTTTTTTTTATAGCTTTCTTAGGTAGACCAGATAGGAGAGCATTACAGTAATCAAGCCTGCTAGTAATAAAAGCATGCATAAGTCTCTCAGTATTTGCCTGGGAGAGAAATGGTTGCACTTCACTTGCACTTTTAGTGAGTTTACTGATATGAGATTCAAAACTCAAATCAGGGTCTAGAAGCATGCCAAGATTTTTTGCTAGGGGCTTGGCGTTTTGTGCCAGGGATTTTAAGTTAGTGCACAGCAATCTCCTTTGAAACTTCTCAAGAGATGCCCTGATTGGTCAGAAATTAGGTGGGAGCGGTCTAAAAGCAAAATTGTCTCATACAGCACAGCCAACTAGAAACAGATAATTACATTCAAATGATAGCTCTTAGATCATATATTAATAATATATACACTCACCGGCCACTTTATTAGGTACACCTTGCTAGTACCGGGTTGGACCTCCTTTTGCCTTCAGAACTGCCTTAATCCTTCGTGGCACAAATTCAACAAGGTACTGGAAACATTCCTCAGAGAGTTTGGTCCATATTGACATGATAGCATCACGCAGTTGCTGCAGATTTGTCGGCTGCACATCCATGATGCGAATCTCCCGTTCCACCACATCCCAAAGGTGCTCTACTGGATTGAGATCTGGTGACTGTGGAGGCCATTTGAGTACAGTGAACTCATTGTCATGTTCAAGAAACCAGTCTGAGATGATTCGCGCTTTATGACATGGCGCGTTATCCTGCTGGAAGTAGCCATCAGAAGATGGGTACACTGTGGTCATAAAGGGATGGACATGGTCAGCAACAATACTCAGGTAGTCTGTGGCTTTGACACGATGCTCAATTGGTACTAATAAGCCCAAAGTGTGCCAGGAAAATATCCCCCACACCATTACACCACCACCACCAGCCTGAACCGTTGATACAAGGCAGGATGGATCCATGCTTTCATGTTGTTGACGCCAAATTCTGACCCTACCATCCGAATGTCGCAGCAGAAATCGAGACTCATCAGACCAGGCAACGTTTTTCCAATCTTCGATTGTCCAATTTTGGTGAGCCTGTGCGAATTGTAGCCTCAGTTTCCTGTTCTTAGCTGACAGGAGTGGCACCCGGTGTGGTCTTCTGCTGCTGTAGCCCATCCGCCTCAAGGTTCGACGTGTTGTGCGTTCAGAGATGCTCTTCTGCATACCTCTGTTGTAACGAGTGGTTATTTGAGTTACAGTTGCCTTTCTATCAGCTCGAACCAGTCTGGCCATTCTCCTCTGACCTCTAGCATCAACAAAGCATTTGCGCCCACAGAACTGCCGCTCACTGGATATTTTCTCTTTTTCGGACCATTCTCTGTAAACCCTAGAGATGGTTGTGCGTGAAAATCCCAGTAGATCAGCAGTCTCTGAAATACTCAGACCAGCCCGTCTGGCACCAACAACCATGCCACGTTCAAAGTCACTTAAATCACCTTTCTTCCCCATTCTGATGCTCGGTTTGAACTGCAGCAGATCGTCCTGACCATGTCTACATGCCTAAATGCATTGAGTTGCTGCCATGTGATTGGCTGATTAGAAATTTGCGTTAACGAGCAGTTGGACAGGTGTACCTAATAAAGTGGCCGGTGAGTGTATATATATAGTACACAATGTCGACTAGTCGCACACATCCCTACTTCTGAGTGGCCCAAAACTCCAGATTTGACTCTCACTGTCAAGGATCCTGAGAAGTAAGTGCTTACAGTAAATGTTACTGCTGTGGAAGGAAACAAGGCTGATCTCACAGTACTCTTAAGTGGCACCATCTTAAAAAGGCTGTGGTATGGATACGTTGCATTAAAGCAGCACTCACAAAGACAAGTGCAAAGAAAAAGGTGGACCTACTTGGAAATAAATAGGACAAACATAACAAACAATCTCTCTCTGTGGAAAACCTACAAGAGGCTGAAGTTGTAATCCATAAGTTTTGTCAGCAAACAAGTTTTGCAGATGAGATGACTACTTTAAACAAAGGAAATGCAGTAAAAAGAAGCAGCCATCTCCACAAGCTCTCACCAATTCTCAAGGATGAATTGATAAGAGTCGGTGGTAGATTGAACAAGTTCGTATGCCACCAGAAGCCAAACACCCAGTTATCCTGCTGAAGAACCATCACGTGACACAGCTCATTATCAGACACATTCATTAGGATCTTAGGCACAGTGGCAGAAGCCACACACTCTCACATTTGAGACAGACATTTTGGATACCTGGAGCTATCTCAGCCTAGCCTAGAAATCTAGACGCCCCTAGCGGCAGCAAATTTAATTTGCAGCCAGGGGGGTCTAGCACTTCTCCGTCGGTTTTCTGTGCTGGAAACAGAAAATCTGTCAGGCCAATCACAGCGTGAGGGGCGGAGTCGGAAGCCGGACTACCTAATGACGACAGAGTTGCGACGGTTCCGTGTTAGAGGGAAACAATGGCTGCTGCTGCTGGCGAACAGCTGTCTTTCGACTCGGCTTTGGCCGCGACTCTTCAAGACTTGAAGTTAACATTTTATTTCACTATTCTTCCACAATCCACCATAGGGAACACTTCCCCATGGACTAATTTCCATCGCTCTGACTACATCACCTTCTTCGTTGCTCTGATTGGTTGTAGCACTATCCTATTGCGTGCAGAGGGAACTTGAAAGACAACCGTTTATCCCGCCCACACTGCCAATGGAGCAGTGCCAGACCCTACATCTTTCTGATGTGGGTCTGGCTTGCCAGGCTAATCTCAGAATCAGAACGGTTATCTCTAAATGTGTCACCTGCAGGAAGATAAATGGTGTAAAAGGCAAGCCATGGTTGACTTACTAAAGGAAAGAGTTACTCCTGAACCCCCCCTTTCACAAACGTGGGCATGCATTTCTTTGGTTCATTTGAGATAAAGTCTGGGAGGGCTACTGTTAAGAGGTATAGAGTAGTCTTTACATGTCTGGACATCAGACCAGTTCACATAGAAGTTGAACAAACTCTAAATACTGACTCGTACATCAATGCTATCAAGAGGTTCATCGAAGATACCCACTCAAAGTCATGAGATCGGATAATGGAACCAACCTGATCAGAGCAGAGCGTGAACTGCAAAAAGCTGTTCAAAGTCTAAACAACACAGAAGAACCCAGTTACAAGCCACTTTACACAGTAAGGGCATCTGTTGGTTGATCCACCCTCTGGATCACACACGGCGGCATCTGGGAGAGACAGATTCTGACCATCAGACAGATTCTCAAACATTAGATGAGGAAGGACTGGCCAGGATTGTGTGTGTGTTGGGGGGGGGGGGCAGGGGTTATGAGACCTCATCCACTACCAGTGTGTAGCACCCACCTGGGTGACACACAACAGTATGCACCAGAACACTCACCACAACCTGGCTCGGTGAGGAATGATGCAGTCCATATAGAGACCAGGGGATGATTAGGTGGCCATGTTGAGCTGCCGTAAATTGTTTTGTTTAGTTGTTTACGTAACTAGGTTCCACTGGTTAGGGAAAATACACATATTCTGAGGTGCCTTTTGAAACCAAGCCGCACTTAACGCAGTTCTGTTCTAATTAATAAATTACATAAGTAATCAACGTGACTTGTTTTTTGTTTTTAAATCGCTGTCCGAGTGCTAGGTACATCATTCCGTGTGATTTGGTACACAGCCAATAACCTATAGTGTGAAAGCAACATCAAGGTCATTGATTTCAACAAGGAACGTTTATTTGACACAATTCATTCGTTTATCTTATCCATTTTACACGTCCAAAGGAAATCAAACATGTAGCCTCAAGTTCCAATCATTCACTTATTCGTAGTCATAGTCATACCCCTGTGCCAGACAGAACAGTGCCTCCCCGTGCCTGTGTAAGAGGACTTCAGTGTAGCTTTTAATGTGACATTTATATGTGCATTTTCAATAAAATGTACTTAAGTGGAATGAAGAAAAAAGAATAGAGAACCAGATGAATAGTTATTTCATTTATGATGGAAGATGGAATGTGGACTATATTTCAATTTGAATTATCAACCATACTATTGAGTGTCTGAGTAGACGGTAGAGTCTAGTATGCTCTTAAATTAGGCTACGTTTTCAAACCTAGAAAATTAAAACTGAATGTACTGTAACACTTTTGGATGAACAATTATTTAGCTAGTCTTTAATTAGTACTACTAGGCAGCAAAAAACCTTATTTCTCTCTAGCGTAATTGAAAGGTTTTCCATGTAGAGCTCTGCCTATGCCACTCTATTTATTGTGTGTGTGTGTGTGTGTGTGTTTTGCTTGTGTATGTTTTTGCTTGTGTGTGTGTATGGTCCCCTAGGCCTCGTTACCATGGCCCACTGGTGGCAGCAAGGACCCCTGTCATGGTCACAAGTTGTAGGCGGGGGTCCTGATGTACCCCCCCCCCCCCTTAGCAGAATGATTTTGGAGTACCATTAGACAGCTGGTCTCTTTTATATGAATATTGGCATTAAAGTCTACTAGAGTTATCAATTAGGAGGCTCTAACCCAACAGGGAAGTGATGCAAATCGTCATTTGGAGGTCTTAAGAAGATAAGGAAACACATTATTTATGGGGGGCCTAGAATGCCTTGGGAATAAGCTAGATACGTGGTTCATTAAATATCAAAGAGAACACGAAGGACAACTGCAAGAGTTATTAATTTGGTGACTCTAGCAACACAGGAAGTAATCTATTTGGGTATCTAGACAACCAGGAAGTAAAGCATACATAGGTGACCTGTTGGGTTCAAACACTTGGGAGTGAGCTGGAGACCTGGGATCTCTTTTATATTTGTATATATATATAATGTGTCTTTTCCCTAACCAGTGGAACCTAGTTACGTTAACAACAAAACAAAACAATTTACAGCAGCTCAGCTGCTAGCACGTAGTGTCGTTATGGCAACGAGTGCGCTGGGGTTTGGAGTAAAAGCTGGCTAAAATCATGTATCTTTAAATTAGTATTTACTGAATTAGTGCACTATAAAAGTGATCTGGGTTTGTGTAAATGACACTTTACATAGAACTGTGCTTGCTTACATTCTAAACATTACGGTATTTTACCTCATCACAGCATCCTGTTTCTATCACAGTAACCAAGAACCAAGCATTTTGGGGGTTAAGAATATTGTGTTCATATAATATGTTCATGTATAAAATACAGGAAATATGCGTGCATATCACAGAAAATGTAATCATTGCTATAGGCCTTAAACAAGAGCATATATGTGTACATATGAGAACTGGGGGATTCAGAACAAATATGTAGCTCATTGTTCCACATGTTTGAAATATGTGGTGTGTAATAAAAATTAGAGCCCGACCGATATGGGATTTTTAAGGCCGATCCCGATACAAATATTTGGTGATTTAAAAATCCGATATTCCGATATATCGGCCGATATATATATTTAAAAAAGAAATTCCAGAAACGCGTAACAAAACATAAACAGATTTCCTTAAGATTTCCTTCCACTAGAGCACCAGCATCTCAAACCACAACAATTGGGAGTGTTCTTTACCTTCTTAACTCATCTCATGCACTGCGTTATCATTAGGGATGTCTGATATTATCGGCCCACCGATATTATCGGCCGATATTGGCATAAAAAATCAATATCGGAAAATATCGGTATCGGTTTTTTAACCGATACCGAAATCGATTTTGAAATAATTTCAGACATCTGTTATGTTTCAAGTGAGGACGTGGTTTGATGACATCATCAAACGCGCCGCGCCGTCTCAATAACAAGCCTGGGCATGTGCGGCCGTGTAGTGGGACGCTGTGGTTATGTCGGTGGTTTGGAATTATTTCAAAGTTTCTACGTTGAATAGTAAAATAGGGGTCAGCGCAACATACTAACGCATTCTGCGAAACAGGTCTCATCACAACCGGTTCAGGTCCGCTGTACCGCGCTCACATTATTTTATTTATTAATCCGCACTTCCAGACCGTCACCGGGGCTTCAGAGTAATGTGTCCGAGGAGAGTAGCCCTCTCCCGGACACGCACGCTAGCTTTTACCGCTGTATTTTTTATTTTTTAATCCGCACTTCCAGACCGTCACCGGGGCTTCAGAGTAATATGTCCGAGGAGAGTAGCCCTCTCCCGGACACACACGCTAGCTTTTACCGCTGTTTTGTTTTTATTTATTAATCCACACTTCCGCTCGGCATAAAGCCTATTGCAATGAGTGTAAAGCGGAGGTTTCACATGGCCGCATATATCGGTATCGGTATCGGTTGATATCGGTATCGGAAATTAAGAGTTGAACAATATCGGTTATCGGTTATCGGTAAAAAAGCCAATATCGGACATCCCTAGTTATCATGAACGAGCGGCCAGACCGGACACCAAAACAAGCTCAGATTACAACACACACAAAGGGAGTGTGCCTTCATTCTCTGGTCAGGACGCCATTACTCCACTATATCGCTACATAGCCAATAGGTGTTTGCTGCTATATTAATGTTCAGGATATCATCTATAGCCCCTTTAACACTGAACTTTTTATTTACATTCCAGCAGACATTATACCAACAAAGCACAATATAACTTAAAATAAATAAATTAGTAAAACAAAATATTTTTATTTGGACCCCCCCCAAAATAAAAAATAAAAAATGATTTGCCCCCCCTTCCTCCCCTAGCCTATTAGGCCTATAACTGACTAACTGAAGAATGTAACATATATCTACTCTGTACACCTACAACAAAAAAGTGCATTGAATAAAGTGCAAAAAAGTGGATGAACTCGCAACAAATTAATAATCGTCCTGGACATAAGCCTACTTCTTCAGGAAAAGTGTCAGGTTCTTCTTTATGAAAAGTATCTTCTTTGCTTTCTCACATGTAAGTCTGTTCCTCTTCTCATCGATGACATGAGATGCAGCACCTCTCGCTGTCGGTGCTTGTGCATGGAGCAGACAAGTATCTAGGATGGGAACTGAGAATCAGAATCATGAACTCATAGAAGGCTATCAGTTCCGCCATGCCGGCATGTTTTTGATGATGCCTCAGAGATAATGAAATGTTTGAAAACTGGTGTAGGCCTCCTATTTTCCACACTGAAAATAGTACAAAAAACATAATAAAAAAAATTAAAAAATCTTTAATTCCTTTACAATCCCTACAAGTAGCCTACCTGCATGTCATCTCAGGAAAGCGGCCTTGATTGGTCCTCCAATATCCAAGAGGGTTATTGCTCCTGGGGATGAGGACTACTGAGAGATAGAGATAATTGTTGAGCGGTTGAGCTTGTCGTCTGCATGGCATTTGGGTTATTCTCTTGGAGGATCTCGTCGAACATGTCAGACAGCGAGGGTGTGCTCATCTGTAGTACGGGCCCTTTTTTTGTCTGCGCTGTTTCCCCCCCATCTTCTGCGCTGTGTGTCCTGTGACCGTCTCCATCACCCAGTGGCTTTCCCAAATCCAACTCAGCCAGTAAGGATCTTTATATTGTGGATCAAGTACAGTCGCGATGCAGTATAGGGGTTCAGAGTCTGCTTGACAAAAATGTGTTGACAGCCTCTAAAGAGTGCACTTTTTGTTGTTTTCACTCTGGTCTGTTTCAGCCTCTTTGCTTAGAAGATGCTTTAGTGGTGCAAGTAAGGGGATAACGTCTGCCACAGATGCATCAGATGAGCTTATCTCCTTTCTTAGCTGCTCAAAGGGGGCGAGAAGAGAGAGAATGTTCTCCATTAACACCCACTGGTATGCAGTGAATGTCACAGGCAGACCATGATCTGCTATGTCTGCAGCCAGGCGTCGCTTTTGTACAAAAAGTCTTTCCAGCATATAATACGTACTGTTCCACCTTGTGCTCACATCTTGTTGGACGTTTTGGTGGCATTCTGAACTGCTCTTGGATAGATTGTAGGCGAGCATAGGCAAGCGGAGAATGCTTTAAGTGGCCCACAATTTTCTTGCCTATCACTATCACATCAGCTATATTGCGCTGACTCAACACTCACTGATTGACCGCTATTTGAGGAGTGTGGGCCATGCACCATATGCCTTTCAGATCGCTGTCTTCCATGGCATTGGACATATTTCTTGCGTTGTCACTGACAACCACATGCACTTTAGATCGGCCGATACGCCAAGTGTCAAACATGTTGGCGAATGCCTCAGAGATGGCTGGCAGCTGTATGGGACCCCCTAAACTCAACCTTTTGTAGCTTGAAATCTGTGTCGATCGACTGTGCGGTTAAACTTAGCATACTGGTGGGGCATCCAAGCTCCATATATCTGTCATGAAGCTGAGGGCTGCAATATCTGTAGCCACAAGCTGGACGTGAGTTGAAATTCCATTATACATCTCGGGTAAGCACACGTCTGAGAAAAGCCATCTATAAAATGTATTATTACTAGGCATGGTGTAATGGGGCTCAATATGCTCTTTAAGCCTACAAAATCCAACATCCTCTACAACCAAGAATGGTTGATCGTCCAAGGCGAAAAATGTTAGCCTGGTCACCAGCCTCTCGTACTACATTTCATTTGTACAGAGAGTCTGGCCACTCACCATTGACAATTGTTAACTAACTGAAGGCGGGTGCTCTGTTGAAGTTTAAAACTATTGGATCTGCCCAGTGCCACTCCGAATCTGCCATAAGCAATCGCTAACGTTTGGTCGTGACGTATTTCATGCGCCAGAAACCACGTTGCGCGCAGTATACAAACGGCAGATGCAGTGAGCATTAGCATTAGCCTCCGCCCGCCTCCGTACTTACGCTCAATAACTGAAATTCGTGCACGACCTCTACGTCACTGTTCTCAGGCCGCGCCTCCTGTTCGCTGATTGGACAGGTAAAACTTTACCGGGAGAAAACCCGCGAATATGCCGAAAACCCAGACTGAGTACTGAAGGGAAATGAAAATTGAGCGGAAGTACGTCGGAGGGCGGAGCCAGGCTAGAAAAATGTACCATTTTCGGCCGAATAATTTTGGTTACCGAACATTCGGTGCATCCCTAAAATATTTGATTGACATAACTTGCCTTTTCACTTCAACCACGTTGAAAAGAATGTAAATGAAAGCAGCAAGGCAGCCAATTATTGCTGGCTTTTTGACCAGCCAAAAGGGGCGCTGTACTAGTGAACGCTCATATGGGTTAGGTTGTAGGGAAAGATACTCTGAATTTCTTTTTTTTCTTTACTTTTTTGAAACTACAGTGATACTGGTAACCGCTATGTTTTCAGAAGAACATCCACCGGTGTCAAAATTGCGTTGCAAGACTACTCTGCAGGCCCATTACCAAACCTGCCCTTCTCCTGGAGGCTACAGTTGGAGTCTGACCCCACACACACACATTTCTTCATGGACTATTTACACACATGCTAATCAACTTTTTACACACTTCCATTTGAACTGCTTACTCACACATGTACACACATCCAAGGATCTATGGATTTCTATGCTTGTTTTTTGAAATTGTGAAAAGGTTTTTGGCTCCTTTATGTTTTCGATTAAGTAATTGTCCTGTCTCCTACATTACAATTAGGGGCCGGAATATTGAAGCCAAATAATTGCTTTAATGCTTTTAATAATTTGTTGAATATTTTGGTTTGATTATTGTTATTATTAACAAGGAATTATGAAATATTAATTGTTGATATGATTATGAATTAATGCCGAATGGAGCGACAGGCCGGTGCGTGTTTTCACTCCGCCCCCTTGGTAGACGGGTGACTGCAGCGCCTAGTCAGGTGCGGGCATTATAGCAGGCGGGGTTCTCAGGTATGCAGCCAAACAGTTTTAGACCACTGACAAGCGGCAAATATTGTTTTTTTTGTTTTTGATCACACAGAAACGCACATAATTACCGGCAGCAAGATTTACCCTGCTAGGATAGAAGACCATCCTTTCAAATTCATGTCAAAAATTCATGTCTAAAATTTAAAAAAACAGAATACACCCGAGCCATGCGAGTCTGTGTAGTTGAACATTCAAAATGTCTGACGGCAAAAGTTGTCTGCGTTTGATGGACTTAACGATAGGTCAAATGACTAGTCTTGGACGAATCTTCTAGCCTCGTGAGACCATCCAGATATTCAAATTGGGTTTTGAATATCAGTCTGATCTTGGCTGGGCAGCAATGGATTTCCACATATGGGCACAGCCATTTGTTGTTCAAAACACTCCAGCCAATCAGATTAAATAACTAAGTGACGATCTTGCTCTCTTCACTCTTGCCGAATCTGGTTAAAAGTAGAGCAAAAACATATTCTCCTCTGAGGAAAGCAAATTTCTGTTAATCTTTTAACAGCTATTCGCTCTGTTTCATATAAAATGGTTTATGGTCGATTGCTACACTTTCCTTGAGGCTGCCGTTGTTTCTCTTGAGTTTCACCTTTTCTGGATCAGTCTCAAGTGCATTTTGTTTTATGAAGGGATTAACATTCTGCCATTTCATTTTAAATGAAGTATGAAAGACCTATCAGGTTAAATAAGCATTTATATTTTGTTATACTGTGTAAACTCCACACGTTCATATTATTGAAGTACATTTTTCAAATGAAATTAAATGTGTTTTATTCATTATATTATTTATCTGTAAATATTTTAACTAAATAAACAAACAAATGTTGACATACTGACATATTTGCCTTAAAGATATTGTATTTTGTGTGCATCTCTTGAATTATAAAAATGTCATCTGTTTTTCCAGGTACAAGTTTGAGAGTTTCTTATAGTCTACCAAAGACCAACGGGAAAAACAACTTTGGCATGGCCTTTAAACATGCGAATGTTGAAGACCTCTATGAGATTGGCGTTGTTCTTGGCAGGTAACCTGAATATTGGCAATGCATGAAAATGTGTTGCTCACACAACATTCTTTAAAAAAATTATAAATTGGCCATAATCCCTACTAGGAACTATGTCTCATGGATGACCACCAAAACTTTCTAATACTATAAAATAGAAAAGGAAATGGAAAAGGAAAAATAATTTAGTTTTGTCTCCTTGATCAAAGGGAGATGCTCTTGCAAAACATCACTATTGTACAGATATTTTTGTTTTTTCTCTCAAACATTTCTCTCAAAAGTCTGCATTAACTACTTAATCATTGTATCATATATCACATAATGAGCTCACCTCACATTCCCCAACAACACTAAAATTGAACATTTATCTTACTATACTATTGATTCACTCTGCCTCTACTCTACATAGTGGGAACTTTGGACAGGTGCGTACACTGACAGAGCGAGCCACAGGAACTCAGTGGGCCGGGAAATTTATTAAGACCCGCAAGAACTCATGCAGCCGACTGGGTATTCAGAGGAGTGCGGTGGAGCGTGAGGTGGACCTACTGCAGGCTCTGCAGCACCCCAACATCATGGCTCTCAAGGATGTGTTTGAAAATCGAGCTGAGATGGTGCTCATTGTGGAGCTGTGAGTTTGTGTGATCGTATATATTGTTATTTTCATCAAGTGTCACGTTAAAATTTTAATTGTGATCATCCACTCATTAATTTAATTCGCAACCATAAGACTGATGCGTCACAAGCCATTACATTCTCACACACATTTCTTCATTTATGTTTGCATTTTGATATCTGTCTGTACATGCATATTAAGGCTGAGTTTGATTATCTAGGAAATTATTTGCAAGAAAAACTGGACATGGTGGGACAAAATGTAGGAGGGATGAAGTCGTTATATGTAGGGTTGCCAACCGTCCCTTGAAAAACGGAATCGTCCCGTATTTAGAAACAAAAGCACCCGTCCCGTATTGAGCTGAAAAGGGACGCACTTTGTCCTGTATTACTGTGAGAGTCAAAAAATAGTCAGTAAAATACCAATGGAAAATGAATAATAGGGCGATTCATATGAAAATGTATAGTAAACTGGTTTCCAGGCCCAGAGCCGTTGAAAGAGAGAGTTGCAACACTCTTTGATCTCGCCGCCACACGATCACGTGGTTCATGTAGCTCTCAATAGGTCCAAACAAATCTACGCTGTCCGCCTGGTTGAATGGTTTTCAACGGGAAAGTCAGCAGCATTCCTATATTAATTACAGTCCTATATTTACAGCAATGTTCAGTAAATATTAACGCATAATGTGCAATATTCAATATATATAATAGCATTGCTGGGGAGTGGCGGACACACAGCCATACTGTAAATGAATTCATTTACAGTATGCATTCATATTTTTCTCATGCTTCTCTTTTTCTCATAATTACTCACATCCTAATGTTATGTTAGCTCGAGGTATGATTACGAATACGATGTTCACACTATAGATCAGATATAGAGTAGTATAAATATGAATACACTACTGTTTATAGTGTTTATATCTGTTACTCTGCATGTCCTAGTGTTTACATTTCATACTGTCCATACTAGTGTTCACACCAGTGGCGGACTGTTTGAAGGGCAGGGGCGGAAAAAGGGCTTCTACTGCATGACGTTGGGGCCCACCAGCGTGCAAAAAGCTATGATGCATATGTATGATGAAATAGTCTTCATCCTTGATTAATATTAACATTATGTTATAAGGCGATCCAGATTAAAAGTATAACCACACATCTATGATAAAAACAGAGTAAACTATAAACCTTTGAAATGTTTATTTCACAAACAACTCTCAAGCCTTAACAGTAGCAGAGGTGATATGGGTCTCTCTCTCGCTCTCTCTCTCTCTCTTTCTCTCTCTCATAGAGGGCACTTCATAACGGCACCCATTGGAAGGGCACCCATAGGGAACGTCAAGTTTAGACCATTATAATGGCACCTTATAGGGCACTGCATCACATTTTCTCCACTATGGCACTCATTAACATTGGGGCTAAAAAAAAAGTTTGCACTCACAAAAAAAGGGGCTGAAAAAATTCACTACGCCAGGAAGGGTGAAGGCAATCGGGTCGGCCGGCCCTGCCAATGAGGTGTCCCTTATTTATTTTTCAGGAAGTTGGCAACCGTAGTTATGTGTCTCACCATCTAACACATTTTCTGGAATTCCTTTCCTCCCCAAAAATATAAAACTGAAACATTTTCCTTCTCCCCCGTAAAGAATATTTTTACTCATGTATGTTTATTTATTTTATTATTTTTCATAATTAGTTTTTTTTATTATTATTATCAGTATCTAATACTATCTAGTATATGTAATCTAGATCAATCTTTTTTGTCAACAAAAAAAATGTATCATCCTCTTAAGTTCCATGGCATAACTAAATTGTATGTACAATGTAATTATAAGTAATTACATTTAATTATAAGTAAGAGTTTGACTTGATCAGTCAGCTTATTCTTATAAGAAAAACATTGAATGGCCAAATTGCATGCACTGATTCAAACTCATTTCAATTCAAAAGTTTAATGAACACACAGCCAAGGTAGACATTTTTTTCTCAGTACATCAGCTTAAAACAAGTCAATACTGTTCATAACAGAACAGTAGAAGACTACATATAACACATGGCTAGACGACCCAACGTATAGGGAATTATCTGGATGGACGAAGGTGTTGTGAATTTAGTGTCCATATTGCAGTGGGGAAGAAGCCTTTGAGGCGGGATGTTGTGTGGATATGTTCTTCTGGAAGGCAGCTGTTAGAAGAACTGAGCAGGGTGGGCTGCCCTGTTAACAGGCTGCCCTCTTAACACACTCTTAACACTGTGTTTTGAGGTGGAGTGATTCTATTAATGGAAGGGCCAATGATTTTGGATGATCGGTTGCGCACAGAGCCAACACAATAATTGTCTGTTTAAAACTTACATTTGTCTTACTTATGTCCTTGGTTGATTTTGCCACACAGCACATATTTGTTTTACTGGTCACATTTTACTCTTCTATAAGATGCATGTATTCTGTAATTGATATAATTGAATTGTAACGTGTACATAGTTCCATCTGTTCTGCTGTGCCTGTAGAGACACAAGGACAGAATGTTTTCAATGTAATGTTTCCTTGTATTGTCTTTTCAGTATCAGTGGCGGTGAGCTTTTTGACTTCATTGCTGGGAAGGACAATGTGTCAGAGAGCGAGGCCATCGAGTTTTTGAAGCAGATCCTGGAGGCAGTGGGCTTTATGCACAATAAACAGATCGCACACTTTGACCTTAAGGTGAGGCTTTGTGAATGTTTAATTGTGTGCTTTTTTTTTAAGCACACAATGAGCTCCGAACATCTTGTTGTTATTCACACTAAATTTGATTACGTTGATGTATTGACATCCAAACCATCTTCAAATTGAATAGCGTCTATATTCGGAGAGATATTAGATATCAGTGACCCATATCATCATCATGCCTTTTAGAAGGGACTGCCTAATATCTATCATATATATATACCCCTGAAGATGTATTATTCTCTCAATGCAGCCGGAAAACATCATGCTGTCAGACAAAGATGCTGAACACCCAAATATCAAGCTCATTGATTTTGGACTGGCCCACCAGTTCAAGCAAGGAGAGGAGTACAAGAGTATGTGTGGAACCCCTCAATACATTCGTAAGTGTAAATAACCTTTTAACCCTGATAGTGAAAGTAAGGATGTTTGAGGGATTGTCTCGGTAATAATTGCTGGTTGAGCCGGCTGATTATGACCAATGCCCCCGATTAGAGAATCAGTCACTTGGAGAGATATCTTCATTTACTCTTCTTTATTGACAGTTGAACTTGAATGAACATCAGTATATGTGGCAAACGTGTGTGTGTGTGTGTGGTCTGCAAGAAATCCACAATAAACCTGAATTAGACCAGCTACACTCACTTTTAGAATAGCACGCAATCATAATGCTACTAGTGATAAGCTGGCAGGTAATACAGTGCTAAACTATGCATCAAATATTGTAGGCTATTCTATTACAGAGTGAACATGGTCATAGTTTAACCAGGATACACGTGATAAACTTTAAACTTGATCAGGACACTGATTTACATATTAGCTCACCATCTTCAGAACATCAATCAAAGGCAAACTGTGATCATTGCGACCATTTAACTGCTGTGCATCCAACTTGGGGAATCAATCAATCAATCAACTGCCTCACGCACAAAATAACAGGAAAGAAAAAGGATATGAAGCTGCAGTACTCGATTTACGCCAGCAGAGTTCACTGTTGGGCTTTCACACAAAGGGCTTTTAAAGGAAAACCGAACACCCTGTTGGAGCTATCCCCGCCCACTATTTGTAGCGCTTATTTTAATTAAGCCTGTAACATCAGCTCGGCAAATGCCACCTGTCATCTCCAATAAATATACTTTGAACAACATCTACCCGTGTCCTGTGTCGGAGGGCCCCAGGAAAAGCCACTTAGGTGGCATGTGGTAGGAGCCAACCCTGCCACACTGGTGCCCAATGTGGGGCTCCTCCGACCAGGAAGGGACGCGGAAGGGCTGCCCAAAACCGCACTGGAGCCACCAGCCGCGGTTGCGGACAGCCACCTCAGCACCAGCTCCTCCTGAACGGCAGCGACGGCCAGCGGAGGAGTGGGGAGGCAGCGCAGCTACCGCCACCGGCAGCCGTCTGCTGCTAGCCTCCCCCGGATCCAGCCTGGAGCAGCCCAGGCCAGCTGCCCCTCTGCCAGGGGAACCAGGAGTAAAAGGCCCCATGCTCCAGGAGGAGATGGGGGGGATCGTGCACCGGTGCCCTGGTGGAGAAGGGGACCTACGGAGGGCTGTTCCAGGCCCTCCGAGGAGCTACCTCCCAGCTGTCGGGCCTCCTTGGAGCCCATTCAGCCAGCCCCTGCAACCAGCCAGCCCAGAGACACCTCCGCCAGCTGAGGCAGCAGCCCCAGGCCTCTGGTCTCTGGGATGGAGGGGGAGGGTGGGGTTGGCGTGTGACACTGGGGAGGTGTGGAGGTAGTGGGGTTTGGGGGGTTGTGTTTATTTTTTTTTTAGGTATGGCAACCCTGTAAAGAGACCACGTTTTGTGTAGGTATGGCAACCCTGTTGAGAGTCCAGTTTGTCATTTTTTTTCTGTTTGCTTGGATGGGGGATGGGGGGGGGGGGGGAGTAGGCTGAATTTGGTGTTGGGGATATGTGGAGGGTGTGTGTGGAGTGTGTGTTGTTGATGGCTGGTTTACAGCCTCACCTCGCCTGAGTCAGACTGATTGGACTCTGGCTGGGTGGGGCTGCACACCTGGGGTACATGAGCAATCATGGCACCCAGGATAAACCAGCCATCAACACACACACTCGGGGAGAGAGCTACGACGGTCATGGCAGCCTGTAACATCAGCTCGGCTGCCATCTCCAATAAATATACTTTGAACAACATCTACCCGTGTCCTGTGTCGGGGGGCCCCATGAAAAGCCACTTAGGTGGCAAATACAGACAGCACAACACAATACAGACAACACATTACAGAAACATGCTGCAAATGCAGACAACACAACATATTACAGACAACACATCACATTACAGAAACCATCTGCAAATACAGACAACACAACACATTACAGAAATGCGCTGCAATTACACTAAAAAACAACGGATGTCATTGTTTCCAGAGGACACAAAAGTGCTAAACACGTCTAGACACGCTTTTTGTTGCCATGGTTTGTGACTCATGACATTACTGATGTTACTATCCATGGAAAATTAGCTAAAATGTAAGTGTTTTTGATTTTAACATTGTAACCGCATGATTTAGGTATCAGATATCTGCTGTTAACCTAGCGTTGGCCTTCCTTTTGCTCTTGCTCTCTTGCACTTTTGTGTCCTCTGGAAACATTGACTTTGATTGAGTCTGCAGCGATGAAATATGAAGTGCCAGAATGCTTTCAAATAAATATTGCGTCGCCGGACTCACCCAGCAAAGTAGCGCAAGGAACAGGATTCAAAAATATCCTACAATGATAAAGGAACTACATACAACTGACAGTAGGCTTTTCCATATAAAATATATAGTTTCTGTATGTATCAACAAATGCCTGCAGAGGCAACCCATAATTCATTAGGTTTTGGTTTAGTTCCTTTAATTGGGTCGGATTGCGTTTTCACTGCAAGTAAGACCAATCGAACCACGCTACAGTTTGATTGGAATGATGATATTGACATTTGGTTGGTTGTTTTGGTCCGCACCCAAGTTTGATTGCTGCGTTCACAAGTGCCAACCGAAATGTACCAGTGGTTCAACTGTACCAGGGTTTCATTAAAACGGACCAAATTGTGTGCTTATGAAAGCGCCCTAAGTCAAGTAGCAAGTCCTTTTTGATTTTGTGACTCGAGTCTGACTCAAGTCCAGTGGTGTTTTTTTCCAGTGGCACTTTTGCAAAGTCAAGTCATGTGACTCGAGTCCATGCATCTGATAATTGGTTGCTCCCCTGGCCATGTGAGTGCTTGGTTATGTAGCCAGGAGGGTCAATAGACTCCATCCATTAAATTGGCTTAAAGGAATAGAAATAAATCTTTAGAATTAAACTATGTGAGATTGCAATGGATTTGATGGAACATTTTGGATGATTTTTCTGATGCTTAAGGCACACCTTGATCTACACTCAAAAAACATTATAGAATGTAGAAATGTGAGGTAGTTCAGCTTTAACATAATTAGAAGTACATTATTGGTTTCTGTTTTCCATCAGTTAAAGAAATGCCTCATGAAATTGCTTTAGAAGATATTTAAATGTCTCAGTGTGTTTCTATAGCCCCTGTTGTGTTCTCTTCATTCACAGCCTCCGAAGTGATAAACTATGAACCTCTGAGCACAGCGACTGACATGTGGTAATATTATTATCCTACTATGTAATGCTTAGGCACATAAGTGCATGAACTCACTTTCCTGTTTCTATTTCAGCTGCAGTCCTGGTGCTGCCTAACCGAGTCTGAGTCTAACCTGTCTAAATTGGGTTCTTTCTGCATTGTTATTTTTCAGCAGTTGTAAGCTATATGTTGGTGGTTATTTGTATTTTTTGTCACAGTGAAGAAGTGCATTAGTTGCTCATGAACAGTTTGTCTCTTTTCCTCCAGGAGCATTGGTGTGATCACTTACATACTGTAAGTTGTTACTCAACACACTCAAACACATACTGTACATTCTAGTTCCATTGAAGCCATACCTATAAGTAATATAGGTCATTACGTGTCTCTTTAATTTGAATTCTTATTGGTTATTGGAAAATTGGAAAAACTTTCCAAAGTCCATCTGCATTTCCTTTTGTTGTTGAGGTTGAGCAGCAGATATTTCTGTTTGCACCACTCGAAAAACCCTTAACGCTAACCCTGTCCAACCGCAATGCAAACGCACATCAAAACTTATTAGTTTTACAATAACGGCTCTAAAATTGTGAGATGCCTACGTTTCTTGGCCTATTATCTTCTAATGGTCTGTGTCCACGTCACGTGACTGTCAAGTTTCTGTTTGCAAAAACAAACAAAATGTCTGACATTCCTTTTATTCTCATCGGAAATTATATATTTTAAGATAGTTTCGGCATTAAAATGCATGAAGATAACATTTCTAGCGAGAAACGTGCATTTAATTTTCATAATCTTTGGGCAGTGAATGTATATGTTTAGTTTGTTCGTTATTACGAATATTCGCTCACGTCTCGCTAGAAAATTGTTGGAATGCAAAATTTTATATCGTTGCTATGGTGATTGCTATGGACCCTGCTATCACTGAAACCATGTAGCTTGCATGTTGTTTGAATTTTGTGTTGTGGTTATCTGAGCTGTCATGTTATGTGTTATTTTATGTAACTGTTTGATGATGTTCTTTCAATAAAACCGCAGATTTTATTACCACAGGTAAGCAGACATGTTTTTGTGGGGCAACCTGGAAGCTATGTCCGCTATTGCTGCGTCCACTTCACGTGACATCAAGTGGCTGACATTCCTTATATTCTCACTGGATTTTTTTTTAATGCATTTTGATAACATTTCTAGCAAGAAATGTGCATGTTATTTTCATAATCTTCATTCTCTGAATGTACATGATGTTTAGTTTGTTAGTTATTGCGAATATTCATTCAGGTCTCACTGAAATCATGTAGCTTGCATGTTGTTTTTCTTGACTTTCAAAAGACTACTAAAATTATCAACATGAGGGTCATAGCCTCACAGGAAGTGATGCAATTAGCAAGTGACCAGGAAGTAAAGCATACATAGGTGACCTCTTGCGGCCTCTTTTATATGAAAGAGCCTCAAGGTCATAAGATTATACATTTTGTGGCTGTGGCCCTACAAGAAGTGACGCAAATGATCGTTGGGAGATCATCAGAAGATAAAACCCCCCCGCTATTTATGGGGGCCTAAAAAGACGGGGAGTAGGCTAGAGACCGTTTATATGATAAATATGAGTCGACAGGAGGGTGAGCTTGAGGAACCATTAACCGTGTTTCTATCTAATTGTCAAGTAACTTTTAATGTGGCAGTAGACAACTTTGTTTGCTTTAACTTATCAATATGAAGTAAATGTTGATTGCACAGTGTAATGGCTACAGACACCATCTGCGTTTAGATTGGTTCCCTTAGCTTCCCTATATGCCTCGCTTTCACTATGCAATTCTGTCTGCCACGGGGCACGATCACCCGGGAAAAATGAAGGCTCCATTTACGACACAAAGGAAGTGCGTCAACCATTGCGCGTGCAACCAAACCAGGGGGGATAGCGCTTTTGTTTACCCTGGTAGATATCGGTAGCTATCCCCAGTAGTTTGAAATGGCATATGGTAGAACAACCGAAGAAAAGCAAATCTGATGACACTACTTATATCTGCGTGCGCTACGTTTTAGTTGCATTGAATATACTACCTGCCAGGCAGTCCAGTCAGGCTACCAATCCAGTTCACTTTTCTCAACACATATTAAATAATTTGTATCTGCTTTCATGTCTCCATTATAGACTAAATAAATGAATAAACTCATGTTTTTTCTCCTAACTTTTTCTTCTACTCCCCCCTCCACCCCGACGCCATCCCTGCTGCCAATAGAGCGTAACAGTGACTGCCCCCTTTTTAACAGCTCCGGTGCCGGAAGTAAATTTCCCATGCATTTATCTCATCCACTTTTCGTAGAATCCTTATAAAAAGATTATTAAGCCTTTAACCAAGCCAATCGTTCGTTATGGTAGTCGTGACCATATTATGTTTGATTCGGGATGAGTAGTTCCTCACTCGGTCAACAAAATAATGTACACAGTCTTGTACCTTTGCCTTTTCTTCCGTTTTCCAAATTCTTTTTATGCCCGAATCAAACATAATATGGTCACGACTACCATAACGAACGATTGGCTTGGTTAAAGGCTTAATAATCTTTTTGTAAGGATTCTACGAAAAGTGGACGAGATAAATGCATGGGAAATTTACTTCCGGCACCGGAGCTGTTAAAAAAGGGGCGGTCACTGTTACGCTCTTTACTTGTTTGTGCGAAGCAATACTGAAACTATGGTATTACTATGCAACACACATCATTGCAATAGCTTTTGCCTGTTCCCAAATTCAATATAAAATTATGAAAATTTCACTTTACCTCTTCAGTGAACATGCTTCTTTCCAAAGTGTTGATCGTTTCTTCGCAGAGATTTCCAAACAAATGCACGTCTTATGTTGTGTTATGTTGTGATTGCTAGGCTCTGAGGAAACAGAAAGTGATCCGGTTTCTCTTTGCGACAGCGGTGCAAAAATAATACCACTTGGAAACGCTAGGGTGGGAAAAGTTGAAAGGTTGTCTACTTCCACTTTAAGCAAACTTTTGAAATGTTGCAAAGAAATTAAAAAAAATAAAATGCGACAAAACTTTTCTGCGAGTATGAGGTTTTGCGATACATTTTTGGCCGTTCCAATCAACCTTTTCTTTCTTTTTTTTCAAAATGCGCATAAAAATACATTGATGGGAACACGGCTAATGTCAATGTGACAACCATTTTGTTTCATATATATGCCATTTGGTGGACACTTTTATCCAAAGTGTCTTACAATACTATGAGTGCATACATTATTATTATTATTATTATTATTATTATTTTATTTTTTATAAAGCGAGGCATGACAGGTGATTAATCAGGACATAATACATTGGATGACATGGTTAACATGATGGGGCAACATGAAAACATACAAACAAAGACAAAAGAGCAAATGTTACATCTTATGGTGTGGGGTATGTGTATTAGCAGAGGTGCCAGGCAGTCTGTTGTGTGTGTGTGTGTGTTTGTGAGTGTGTATGGGACTGTAGAGGAGGGGGGAGAGGTTTAAAAGAGAAAGAAAGAGATGGGGGAAAAAAATGAAATACAATAAATTAATAACAATAATAATAATAATAACAATAATAATAATAATAATAATAATAATAATAGAGACTTAAAATTAAAAAATCACAAGAAAACAAACAAAACAGGCGCTGTATGTGTTGGAGAGAGGATGAAGATGAGGGTTGTGTTATGAATGTTATTCCAGGAGTAATGCAGTGAGGATTGGCTCCCAAGCTTTTTGGAACTGATGTATTTGATTTTTAATAGATGCAGTTAGTTTCTCTATTGTTGTGTTCTGTAAAGAGGTCTATCCATATTGAGACATTTAGTTATTTCCTGCTTTTCCAGTTTAAAATGGTTTTCTTGGCGACAGTTATAGCGATGAGTATCACTTTTATAATGTTCTTCACATTGTTGTTCTATATCTATCCAGGGGTGACATTGTTCAGTGGGGTGGATCCATTTGGTTAAGACTTGCAATTGGTTGGCCAGGAAGTAGTAATGTGTAATGTGGATAGTGGGATTCTTGTTTTTTTATTTTTCCATGTTGTTATTGAATGTAGAGATTTTAACCATGTGGGGGGTAGATGTGCTGGAATCATTGAAGAAAGGTAACTTATTTTTTGTAGTATTGTCATCTTGGTGATTGCTATTCTTCCGATTAATGAGACTGGTAAATTCATCCAGCTGTTTGTGTCATTTTTGATTTTTTTGAGAAGTGGGTTGAGATTTAAGCATACTAGATCTGACATCTTCAGGGAGATATTAGTACCCAGGTATCTTGTGGTGTCTGTGGAGGGAGGGAAGGGTGATGGTAGGGCAACAGGATTCCAGCTCTTTGCAACAGTGCTAACATTGACCAATTAATTGAGTCCTTTGAAATGTTTTAGAATTCTTTGAAAAGGTTCCTGGTATCTTGTAGTGAGACTTATGTGTTCTGTAAGTAAAGTATGATATCGTCTGCATATAAACTTGGTTTATCATAGTGGATTGTACACCTTTAATGTGATTTTTCTGGTGGACTGCTGCAGCAAGTAGTTCAATGTAGATGGTGAAAAGGGAAGGAGAGAGTGGACATCCTTGTCTTGTCCCCCTGTGTGTGAAACTTGATGTTAATCCATTGTCTTGACTCTCCAAACCCACATTTGTGTATATTGGCGAATACAAATGTCCAGTTGACTCAAATGCTTTCTCTGCATCTAGCGGAGCTATTATTGTATTATATATATATATATATATATATATATATATATTAGTGGTGGGCCGTTATCGGCGTTAACGCGCTGCGATAACGCGAGACCCTCGCGTTATCGCGAGAGTCTCGCGTTACCCCCCCCACAACACGTTCTCATCCCAACAGACGCGGGAGGGTACCTTTTGCGTCAATGTCAGACGTCTAGGGGCGTGACAAATCGTCGGTATATTACGAGTTGGGATGAGAACGGGCTGCCCCCCCCCCCCATAGACATATATACGTAGACGCCTCATGACGTGCTGGAACGTAACCCAGCGTCGCCGCCATATTGGTTGGGTCTCCTCACTCTAGTCTAGCATAGGAGTCAACGGGAGAGCAAGCTATGCCAGTATTTTGTGCAGCATTGACACCAGATCGCGTGGGATTACCTTTCACAAGTAAGATTGAACAATAATTATTATTATTATTATTATTTTTTTTTAAATTAATTCATCCTGTATCATAACTAAATCTCTGCCGTTTGTAACAAACCAAACCGTGTGAAAATCCGGTAAAAATTCGGGGAGTTATGCTTATTATTGTAGTTGGGGATACACCTTCCTCAGTAGAAATAAATGCACTGGGGGCGCACTGGGGACCCATCCAAGATGGCGGCCGCGCTGATACGTCAGCTCCAACAGGCAGCGTCAGTCTATGAGGCGTCTACGTATATTATGTCTATGGGGCAGCCCCCCACGGCGGTGGTAAGAGACGAGCAGAGTCTACAGCGTCCATTCACTCCAATAATAACCCGGTCACGGTGATAGATTACGCTAACCCAAACCCTAACCCTTTTTGGAGTGAATTGTTTCACAGTAGACTGCGGACGCTGTAGACTCTGCTCTGCGAGCGGACGCTGTAGACTCTGCTCGTCTCTTACCAACGCGAACAGGTTTATGAGAACCCCCCCCCCGTCAACAATCGCGCAGACTTATTTTTAGTCATTATTTAGGTAGCACACGCATATTATGAATGCCTTCGACAGAATTCAAATGAGCCATTTTAATCTAGATTAATCTAGATTAATTCCAAGATTACAGTTAGATTAATCTAGATTAAAGAAATTAATCTATGCCCAACACTAATATATATATATATATATATATATATATATATATATACTGTATATATATATATATATCAGGGGTCGCGTTAACCAAATGTTTTCCGTCATTGACCGTTTTTTTAAAACGGTGGCGGAAAAATCTGAGGGCCGTCCGTCATTTTGACAGATTGCATTTCACACCTTGACCACTTGGTGGCGATGAGCATATTAATTGGCTCCCGTGTGTTGACTAGTGGACCAACTAGCTCCCGCGTGTTGACTAGTGGATCAACTAGCTCCCACGTGTTGACTAGTGGATCAACTAGCTCCCGCCCGCATTGTGGTGATAAATCACCGTTAAGCCCCACTATACGCGAATCGCCTGGCGGCTGATATTCTTACATATTCTTCTGCTTGATGTGTGTATCCACGGTGTGGATTATTTGTTCAGCTTGTTTGGACTGAATATTAATTAAAAATGAATTAAAATTAAATGCTATTGAACATGTCATTATTATCATTTAAAAAATTAAAGTGACCGGTAAAAATAGATTATGATGGGATTTTTATGACCCTGTCAGTCAAAATGACGGACAACGAAAAAGTCTAGCACAACCTCTGATATATATATATATATATATATATATATATATATATATTAGGGCCGGGACTTGATTAAAAAAAATAATCTAATTAATTAGAGGCTTTGTAATTAATTAATCGAAATTAATCGCATTTTAATCGCATATAAATATTTGACCTGAGAACAGTGAGAAGTAATTTTTTTGGGGGGTGGGGGTGGGGGCGGGGTGCGCGCCTCGGACCTACGGCCAACAACGGGGGGGTGCGCGCCTCGGACCTACAGCCGACGGGGGGGCGCACGATAACAACACACCCCGGACCTACGACCGGCGGGGGGGGGGTGCGCGCGCGATCGTAACACACCACGGACCTATGACCGGCGGGCGGACCCATGACCTGCAGGGGGGTCTCAAAAAGGAGGACAAATACGCGTCCGACTTGATGCTGCGCCGGACGCCGGACTGGGCATTGAAAAACCGGACAGTCCGGCCTAAAGCCGGACGAATGGCCATCCTATACTTGAGGCTCGATGTGCTGCGGTGATATGCGAATTCCTTGTTGCATAGCTTGCACACAACCATGCTCTTATCGACGCTTCCATCTGTTCATTTTTTGTAACAAAATTTCCCATCCACGGGGCCAAC
Source organism: Merluccius polli (assembly GCA_030340625.1). NCBI lineage: Eukaryota > Metazoa > Chordata > Actinopteri > Gadiformes > Merlucciidae > Merluccius > Merluccius polli. The sequence continues at coordinate 63,462 of JAOPHQ010006030.1, forward strand.
CAAAGCGGTCTCATCCATAGACATAATATACGTAGACGCCTCATAGACTGACGCTGCCTGTTGGAGCTGACGTATTAGCGCGGCCGCCATCTTGGATGGGTCCCCAGTGCACCCCCAGTGCATTTATTTCTACTGAGGAAGGTGTATCCCCAACTCCCCAAATTTTTACCGGATTTTCACACGGTTTGGTTTGTTACAAACGGCAGAGATTTAGTTATGATACAGGACGAATTAATAAAATAAATAAATAAAATAATTAAAAGAATTATTGTTCAATCTTACTTGTGAAAGGTAATCCCAGGCGATCTGGTGTCAATACTGCGCCGTAAGCTGCACAAAATACTGGCATAGCTTGCTCTCCCGTTGACTCCTATGCTAGAGTAGAGTGAGGAGACCCAACCAATATGGCGGCGACGCTGGGTTACGTTCCAGCACGTCATGAGGCGTCTACGTATACAGTATATGTCTATGGTCTCATCAGCTACTTCGTTCATGTTCACTGTGGTTTGTTGTTGTCTGAACTCATGAACGATAGTTGGTGCTCCAGTATAATCGGTCCGCCTGAAACTCATCCAGTGAGAAACGTTCCGCGGTGCAAAAATAAGTGCGATTAAAATGTGATTTTTTTAACACGTTAATTATTGTGTAATTAATTAATCTTAATTAACGTGTTAAAGTCCCGGCCCTAATATATATATATATATATATATATATAATATTATTTTCTCATTGTTCTGAGTTACCTTATATTGAGTAGCCTGCGTGTTACTGTATGCATGTCTTCCTTTGATAAAACCTTTCATTATTTGTTATGTCAGACATATCTAATGTATACGATACGATACGATAAACTTTATTGTCCCGTTCAGGGAAATTTGTCTTGGACACTGTAGCTGCGCCATAAATGCCTTAACGGCCACAATGACAAAAACAAACAACAAAAAAAACAATACACCTCAGCCATATTAATCCAGCAGCATTGCACATATCCCATAACATAGCATATATTCCATAACATAACACACATTGCACACATCCCATAACATAACACATATTGCACACATCCCATAACATAACACATATTGCACCCATCCCACAACATAGCACATACATGCACCTCATAAATTCACCATGGTAAGAGCACTATAAGAGTTATTGCACAGACTCGTTAAGAGATTTGATAGAAGTTGGGATAAAAGAATTCTTAAAACGGTTGAGTTTACAGCGAGGGACTCTGTATCGTCTACCTGAGGGTAGGATGTCAAACTCTGAGTGAAGGATGTGGGACGGGTCATTCACTATCCTCAGGGCTTGTCTAAGAACCGTTTGCTCGTACATGGACTGCAGAGTCTGATTGTCGCTTTTCCCAATGACCTTCATGGCCGTGTTTACTAGGCGAGCAAGCTTAGTCTTTAGTTTTGTGGAGAGGTTGCCATACCATGATGACATCCCATATCTGATTAAGCTCTCAAGCACTGCCTGGTAGAATAAAAACATGATATTTTTGTCTACCCCATATACTCTTAGTCTGCGTAAAAAGTACAATCTCTGCTGTAGACGAGAACACAAGTTATCCACATGCACATACCAACTAAAGGTGTCATCTAAATGAACTCCAAGGTATCTGTAAGAGCTGACCTGCTCAATGGGGGAGTCATGTATGACAACAGGGCTATGGTCCCCTACTGATCTAGGGTCCAGGACCAACTCTTTAGTTTTTTTAACATTCAGAGAGAGGTAGTGGGCATCACACCATTGCACGAAGTTTTCTATTTCAGAGAAATAGGCTAAAGTGCTGGAGTCTTTGTGCAGTAGACCGAGGATGGCGGTATCATCAGAAAACTTAAAAACAAGGTTCCCTGTGTGGCTGTTTGTACAGTCATTAGTGTACAATGTAAAAAGGACCGGGGAGCTCACACAACCCTGTGGGGCACCTGTGCTGATAGATTTGCGATCTGAGAGCGTGTTATTGACTCTCACCTGCTGACTTCGATTGGTTAAAAAGGAAAAATACCACTTGATTAAAAAAGGATTAACACTCATCTGCTTCAGTTTAGAAATAAGCAGATGGGGTTGAAGTGTATTAAAAGCCGAGCTAAAATCAATAAATAAGATCCGTGCATATGCTTTTGGGCATTCCAAGTGCTTGACAGTGAAGTGAGTGATGCTATTGATGGCATCATCAGTGCCCCTCCCCTGCCTATAGGCAAACTGGTATGGGTCAAGTGACAAGTTGACCTCCGCTTTAAGCACAGATAGCATGTATTTCTCAAAGCTTTTCATTACAATTGAAGTCAAGGCCACAGGTCTGAAATCATTATTATCAACTGGGCGCGGTTTCTTAGCTACAGGAACTATGGTGGATTTTTTCCACAAAGCAGGAACAGTGTGCGAGTCCACAGACCGCTGAAAGATGGGGCACCAAGCTGGAGTAAGCTCTTCTGCACATGCCTTTAAAAGCAGTGCAGAAATGCCGTCCGGGCCAGTGGATTTTTTAGTGCACACATGTTTAAATATAGACTGAATCCTGAGTGGATCAATTATAATCCTACAGTTTACATCAGTTAAGATAGTTCCCATGACATTATTAGATTCCACAGAGAAGTCGTGGTTCTCAAATCTGAGAAAGAAGTCATTTAGTTCATTTGCCTTCCCGAGATCATCATCCGTAGTGAGGCGTTTCTTGGTGGTGTTCATATTTGTTATTGCTTTCATAGAGTCCCACAGCTTTTTTGAATCCATTGACATAAAAGTCTGCTCTATGATATCCTTGTGATGCTTCCTGGCTTCCCTCAGCCTCTGGTTGAGTTCTCTTTGCACCATTTTCAATCCTGCTCTGTCATTATTTTTAAAAGCTAGCTTTTTCCTATTAATACAATCCTTCACACTCTTGGTGATATAAGGCTTGTTGTTGGGATACACAACAATATCCTTTTTAGTAACCACATGGTCTGCACAGAAATGAATGTAGTCTGTGATTGCTTCTGTAGCCTCATCAATCTCCAAATCAGAGAATATGTCCCAGTCTGTGCATAGAAAAGACCCTTTAAGTGTTTCTATGCTATCCTTGTCCCACACTGTCACTGTCTTAGTTTGTGGTTTACTCCTTTTAAAGACAGTCTTATAGATTGGAATTAGCTGGACAGTGTTATGGTCAGAGTTAGACAATGGGGGCAGTGGTTTTGCAGTGTATGCATTTTTTATATTTCCGTAACATTTATCTAAGACTCTGTTCTGTCGTGTGTCGCATGTCACATATTGTTCAAATCCAGGGAGAGATAGTTCCAATTTGCAGTGATTGAAGTCCCCGAGAACCACAATCGGGGCTCCCGGTGTATGTTGCAGTTGTTGGTGAACGCAGTCTGCTATTCTAGTGGCAGCTCTTGCTGCGTTCCCACTGGGGGGGACATACACCGCACATATTAAAACATTTCCAAACTCCCTCGGCAAGTAATGGGGTCTTAGAGACAGGCACAGCATCTCTACGTCAGCTGTGCATACAGTCTCTCTCACAGTGTAATTCTTACACCAGCTGTCATTCACAAACAGACAGACCCCGCCCCCTCGGCTCTTCCCTGACAGCTCTGTTCTGTCCGCTCGGATGAGCGAGAACCCGTCCAGCCGAATGAGGGAGTCTGGAATATCTTGATGGAGCCACGTTTCTGTGAAGACCATCACGCTCGATTCCCTGTACTCGAAGCAGATTTTGCTGTTCACACGGAGCTCCTCCATTTTGCTCCTCAGCGATCTGACGTTGCTGAGTAGCAGGCTGGGCAGCGGGGGTCTATTTCCTCTTCTCCGAAGACGCTGCCGTATTCCGCCTCGTCTGCCTCTCCGCCGTTGTCTGCCCCTGGCCGGTTGTATTTTCAGATCATCAGGCAGATCAGCCGGTGGGATCAATCCCGTGGGACGGAGGGACATCAGTGCATGTTTGGAGTAGCACAGTGACGGTGCCGGCTTCGTCTCCTCGCGTGTCTGAGCCGCTGTTTGATAAGTCGTCAGCAGTTCCCAAACAATCAGTGCCAAGAGTACTCCTTGTGCAAAATTCGCCATGGTGATCAGTCCAACATACACTTGTTGCAGTCACACGACACAGACCAGTAAAAATAAGACGATCAAACAGTTAAAACATTAAAAAAGGCATAAAAACGGCAGCAGCACGCGTCCGGGTCGCCAGCAGAGCAGCGCCACCATCCCAGTGTAGCCGGTATATGTTTATATAGAGTTTCTTCTGAGGGAGTTTTTGCATGCAAGTATTTTTGCAAGTATTTTTGATTTTTAGTTCTAGATTGATTTTGTGTGCTGTCTCCGTGTTCTTTTTGTAAGATAAGTATGAAATTATTTTCCCCCATATTACTGTTTTTGCGGTTTCCCAGAGTAATGTTGGTGAGTTGTTCAGAGACTCATTTATGTCCATGAAGGATGCCCACTCTATCTTTAAAAACTTGTCAAATTCTGGGTCTTTAAGTAGTGAGACATTGAAGCGCCCTCTGGAGAGTTGTTTATGGAATTGCTTGCTATGGAGCTGTAAGGCAAGGCAAGGCAACTTTATTTATATAGCACGTTTCATACATAAGGCAGACTCAAAGTGCTTCACATAAAAACATGTCATACAATAAAATGAAATAAGAAAATGAAATAAGAAAAGAATAAAGAACAGTTACAAAAAGTTATAAAAGAATAAAGATACAAAAGTGCAATATAGTTAAGATTTAGCAGAAGGCTGTTGTTGTTGCATAGTAACTAAATCCTGCTTTTCCATGTTTTGTATTGACTCTAGGAATTATTAACAGATTGGTCCCAGATGGTCTTAGTAGGTCTAGACTCGTGTAGCGAAAGCATTTCAGTGATACACTTTGGCCCTAAGCCATGTAGTGATTAATAGGTGAGCAGTATTATTTTTTATTTGACATACGGGGAGACAATGCAAGATTTTAAGAATTTTTGGTCTGTGTTAGAACTCTAGCTGCCTAACAGATTTTTTCGGTTGACCTGCAAGGAGACCATTACAATAATCTAGCCTACTGGTAATAATGGCATGTACAAGTTTTTCTAGTTCTTTTGGGGACATGAGTCCTCTTAGTCTTGTTATGTTTATAAGGTGATGATAGGCCGATTTTGTTACTGATTTGATATGGCTGTTGAAATGTAGATCCGAATCCATGATAACACAGAGATTTCTGGCTTGGTATTTGGTTTGCAAGGACAGAGAGTGAAGGCGTAGGGTAACTTTCTTTTTTAGCACCGAAAACAATTATCTCAGTTTTGTCCTTATTTAATTGGAGAAAATGATGGCACATCCAGTCTTTGACTTGCTCATTGCACTGGCTCAGCAGATCTATGGGGCGTCATTTGGTGATAGTGCTATATAGATTTGAGTGTCGTCAGCATAGCAATGGTAATCAATATTATTATTTTTGCATGATTAGCCCTAGCGGGAGCATGTAAAGGTTGAATAAAGACGGCCCAAGGATTGAACCTTGGGGGACTCCACACGGCATGTTAGTTAATTCAGATACATAGTTGCCAATGTAAACAAAATAATTCCTGTCTTGTAGATATAACCTGAACCAATTTAAGACTGTGCCTGAAAGCCCTACCCAGTTTTCCAACATGTTCAAAAGTATTGTGGTCAACAGTGTCGAATGCAGCACTGAGGTCTAATAGCATTAATATTGAAATTTTGCCGGAGTCAGTGTTAAGACGGACGTCATTTACAACTTTAATAAGAGAAGTCTCAGTGCTGTGAAGAGGTCGAAATCCTGACTGGAGGTTATCATAGCCACCAGTTGAGGCCAGGAAATGATTAAGTTGCTGGAGGACAACTTTCTCAATGATTTTACTTAAGAACGGTAGATTTGATATCAGTCTGTAGTTGTTAGTGATAGAGGCATCTAGGCTCCACTTTTTTTAAAGGGGTTTAATAAATACAGTTTTCAAGGCTTTCGGAAAATTGCCTGCTTGGAGAGAACTAACTATTTGCAGTATGTCTATTTCTTGGCAGTCAAAAACATTCTTAAAGAAGCTGGTAGGTAAGGCATCGAGGCAGCAGGTGGATGGCTGTTGTGTCAGCGTTTCCTCAAGAGTTTTTGAGTATATGACATTAAAGCGTGTCGTCATTGCCACGTTACTATTGTCTAAAGGTAGCGACCCAACATTTTAGTTTGAAGTGGAAATATTGATGTTGTGTCTAATGCCTTACATTTTATCAGTAAAAAATAATACAAACTCGTTTTATTTCTGGGTGGAAAGGAGTTCTAGGGGTATTTGTGTTGGGGGATTGGTCAGTCTATCAATGGTTGCAAATAGGGTTTGTGCATTATTAGTAGGGATGAGCGAGTACAGCATTATCTGTATCTGTATCTGTTAACCATAAGAATTATCTGTATCTGTAGCTGTACTCGGAGTGGGTGGGGCCTAACCCGGAAGTGGGCGGGATTTAACCCGGAAGTCGGTCGGGTTGTCTTGAAATGAGCGAGATTTTAACCGGTATGTTATTTTAAGCATGCAATTGATATCGGTTGATCAGAAATAGTTATTTATTGCTGATTAGAAAACTATTTACAGGACAGCATCAGCATTGAGCTTCAGATCAATGGTTTTGATCACGATAGCAAACAAACTATTTACAGAACAAGTTTTGCAACAATGAATACAACACATGCAGTTGCAATTATCAAGTAAAATGTAATGAACAAGAGTTTTCATACTCAACAATAGCTTTATTTTTTCATCCAATACAGCAAGAAAGTGTCCGACACTCAGTGCGTGAAGTCAAAAAACAGTTAGAGCCAGCTGACGGTTTAAAAAAAAAAAAACAGTGTTGCCAGATTGGGCGGTTTTCCGCCCAATTGGGCTACTTTTGTTTACGTCAGGCGGGGAGAAAACACATTGGGCTGGTGAATAAAATTTGGGCTGCTTTTGTCCACATTTGGCGAGTTTTAATATTGTGAAAACAGCACTCTTTCTCTTTTAAATAAATAAATAGCTTTAATACATAAATAAATAGCTTTAATAAATAAATAATTGATGCAAGTTGTAGGTTATTCAATCGGCATCTTTTTTTTTTTTTCAATCGGCATCATTTCATTTGGCAACTTAACCATGACGTCAGTTCAGCAAAGCCGCCACACTCGGTGCAAAGCAGCGAGGAGAAAAAGAGGGGGAGGGAGGGAGAGAGGAGAAAAAGAGAGGCAGGGAGAGGCACTCTGTGCATTGTTTTGTTTGTTTTAATTTGTTTTCCAAGTAGTCCTCATACGGGTCATTTGTGATGTAAATAATGATATTTTAATTAATTAATTTTAATTTTATTTTACAATTTTTGCAGGTTTTTGCAATTTGCAAAAACCTATTTATCTATCATTTATGTGTGGTTATTTGACGCAGATATGAAGCTCTTGATACTTACGAGTGTTTTCTATTGCATGTGTTATGATTTTACGGGTTTATACGGGTGTCTGGCAACTTTGTGGTTTGGGCTGGTTTTTATTGGATTGGGCGGGTTCTAAGATGTGATTGGGCTGGAAACTGTCAATCTCATCTGGCAACACTGCTGACGACCGGCAGGGAGAGGGAGAGTGTGTGTGTGTGTATGTGTGTGTGTAGCTTGATTTCCAATATTTATACCACTACTAGCTTTATTTTTTCACGAAATACAGCAAGAAAGTGTCGGACACCATGCGTGAAGTAAAAAAAAACTGGTTAGAGCCAGGCAGCCAGATGACGGTTAAAAAAAGAAAAAGAAAAAAAAATCTCCGACAGGCAGAGACGCAACGCGAGTCGGCACCACGTCTGAACGAACCCACGTTTACCAGAACTCTACTGGTTCATAAGTAAGTACCAACCTAAGTAATAACAAACCTGAATCTGAAAAAAACCTAAACATTAACGGAAAACGACCCGCGAACCTGAGTGACTGAGAGAGAGACAGAGAGCTGTTCTGTGTGTGAGTGATCAGAGCGGGACACAACAACACATCTGCATTGTGTAGGGGAGGGGTGCTGTAGCCTATCACAGAACGCTGACACAGTCAGCTACCCAATGAGGATTTTCATTCAATCCGAGCACAGATATTGACTCGTATTACTCGTATAATACTCGTACTCGGCAAAAGTGCTTTATCCGTACCGGATACTCGTTTCAGCCGAGTATCCGGTACGGATAAAGCACTTTTGTCTGTTATTAGTGTCGCTATTAATGATATTGGAGAAAACGGTTTCTCTACCACTTTCACGTGTTGATACAGTTCAAATGTGTCCAGAATAGCAAAGACTTCTTTCTTATCATTCAAATCATCAGAATGAAAATTAAAGTCACCAGTTATAACTAGATAGTCAGAGTCAATGGAGATGCTAGATAATAATTCAGTAATTAATGTTCCCCCAGAACTCTGGGGGAACATTTCAAAACAGCACAAAGGTATTCGAAGGATGGAAAATCACCAAATTACGTCTGTTTACCCTGAAATACATTTTTAAATACAACAGCAACCCCTCCACCTCTTTTTTGAGATATACATACATCCAAGAAGTTAATGTTGGGAGGAGCTGTCTCAATCAGAATAGTTGCACTGTTATTTTGTTCCAACCATTTTTCAGTTAATAACATAAAATCATGTTTGGAAGTGGTAATAAGATCATTAACTAAAAATGATTTGTTAGCCAGAGATCTAACATTAAGAAGACCCATCTTGATGGTGCTATTGACAATGTTAGGCTCCAAGGTCGATTTTGGTTTACAGGGAATATTTCTTAAGTCTGCAAGTTAGCAGTGTACCTAAATTTCACTTTGTTTACTCTCTTACTAGCCACAACAGGAATGGAGAAGGTGCCAGGCTTGACGTAAGCAGCCTGGGGTTCAGCTGATTTTGTGACATATTTAAGGCTGAACCCCTTATCTTTTCAGTAGTACTCAGGGCTGCTATCAATACTTCCGTTAGTGTGGGGCACTCGGTTCCTCCATTTGATTGCCTGCGGAGGGGCTGCCTGCCTGCACGTGGGGGGGGCACAGGTGCCTGGAGTGGTGAAGAGCGTGGGCTGGGCATCATAGACACAGATGCAAGTAGCAACAACTTCTTGTTTCTTCATTTCATCAGTGAAATCATAATGGGTGGAGGCGGTGGAGGGTGGATCTGGGAGAGAGTGGAGGGGGGGTGTTGTGGCCGAGGGAGGGTGGAGGGTGAAGGTCATCGTCGATGGGGGAGGGGGAAAGGGGGTGGCTGCTGACATCATCGATGCGGGAGAGCATTGTTTGTAGAGATGGGATTTATGGCTCTTTGAAGGGAGCCGGATCTTGAGGAGCCGTTCTTTTCAAAGAGCCGTTAAAAAGACTGGCTCATTTATATTAATTTATTTTTAAGAAGCTAGCCTAGTGGTAACCCATTTTATCTGGGAAATAATCACTAGGAGGAATGATAGGGTAAGATTTGGATCTGAATTATTCAGACTTAGACATCGGATATCTGAGTTTGATATGTTTTAAATATTGATTATAATTTAAGTTAACGTGTGGACTAGATTTTAATGTCTGATCTGCATTCATTGTAAACATTCCACAAGGTGGTGCTATATCCCTCTGCTTTGACAGTGAGATCATTATTTTGGATCTTTGTATACAATGTGTCGAGGTGTAAATAAAGCTCTTTTCACTTGCTCATCATGTATCACCTTTCACCGCTTCTGACTGACGTGAAATTTGCATATCAACATTCCACCACGAGTGCACTCTGCATGCTCTCTCTGTCTCAGTGGAGTAGGAGGAGGAGCTTGTGTGCGCATGCTGTGAGCGTGATAGCGATACAAATTTTTTTTAAAGAACGAAGAAGAAAATGAACGGCTCACCACTGCGACTCGGCTAATGGTTTGCGGTCTAACATTCTTCAAGGCCTATGCTTTGTCTGTCTCCTGTGTGTCAGATTGGGGTGGGCTAGATGGGTGGGAAAGCGAGAATAGAAGATTGTCCCTTAATAGTCCTGAGCCAAACCTGTTTGGGTGGAGGCCATCTGCTTTGAAAAGATACTTGCACCCCCAGAACAAATAAAAATTGTCAATAAAGATCCTTCCTCTTTCATTGCAGACTGTGGAAAGCAATGTATTCAGTCAAAGTAGACGACTGAACGTATTCATTCCCCTATCAACTGTTGGTAGTGGTCCACTGATGAATGATTTAATGTCTAATTTGTCCAGTGAGTCTAAGGGTTCAGTGAAATCCCTCTTTAACAGTTCTGATTGTTCTCTGCGAATATCATTGAATCCTGTATGCACAATGATCTGAGTAATTTTTGATTTTTCCGATATAATTGTGGTTAATTTTTGATAAACATTACTGACTGTCGCACCTGGGAAGCAGCATGTTTTAATCTTCTTACCGCGTATGTCCCTGATAGCAGAAACTCCTACAATCAGAGTGTCCGGTTCAGCCGCTTGCTGTGGGACAAACCCCTGTCCGGGCCGTATGCCAGGACGTGTCCTGGGGCTTGCGCTTGAAGATCCATGAGTGGCTCGCCTGCCTGGCGACATATTCATGGTCCGTTTCCGTTTCTCATCATGTTTCTGCAAGCTGTCGGCCGTGGACTCTCGTAGTGGCAGGAATCTGTTTTGAATTGTTAATTCAGTCCGTAGTTTGTGCCTTTCAGTTCCCTTCCTTTGCTTTTAATCAGTTCCTTGTGTTTGTAATGTTCCAGTTTAGCAATGATGGGTTGAGGGTATTTGTTGATTCGCAAGACAGTGAACAGGGTGGAAGGTGATGTGGTTTACGGTGTCGGGTTAGAGTTAGGTTTTCATGTAGTCTTTTATCAGTGTTTCGGGGTTATCGGATGGGTGTTTGGGGATATCGGAGAAAATCAGGTTGTCGCGTATGCTTCTGGTTTGAATGGTTTGTTTCTTTCATGGTTTTATTTTATTTTGTGACAGTCCATTTTTGACAGTTTAGAGGGAGTTGTTGGACAGTTTGAGTGGAATTCTTTTATTTCTTTGTGCAGTGTGACCAGTAAATCAATTTTATAACGTCTCACAATACTCAGAGTGCCATCTTCCGGCTGCCTTACATTTCCTATACATTAATTTTAGCATTGGTGCCCCAGTGGAAATTGAACCCCTAACCCTGGCAACGTTGATGCCATGCTTTATCAGTTGGGCTAGTCAGGACCACGCTTTTGTTTGTTTCACTTTTGTGACTGGTAGTTTATATTCCTTTTTAATTTCAATTCCAACCTTGGTAATGAAGTAATATTTTTCACCGGGTTGTCCACGTTTATATAGCCTGCATGAAATAACATGGTAAGTCTTTAATGCCCTCTTTTATACGAAACAGACCCCAGGGCTCCAGACGAATATTCTTTTTTACTTAGGAAGGTTCCTAGCCATGATGAGAACTGGTCGAATTCTCTGAATGCTAAGGAAAGGCGCATAAAAAAAAACGCACAGGGCGAAGTATCTTAACATGTGCTTGTAGTAGTCCATCTTCAGAACATTGTAGTTTCACCACAGCAGACCCACATCCATAACATCCACCGTCGCATAATTACATAGCTTAGTGTCAGTGCAGTCGGATTCTCTTAGCACCAGGGTTGTCTTTTCTAAGTCAAGGAAAAATGTTTTTTTGCTTTTCAACTGGCCCAGGTCTCTAGCTCACTCCAAAGTCTCCTAGCCCCTTAGGTCACCTGCTAATTGCATCACTTACTGATCATTTAAGTAGTCTTTTGAAAATCTATTTTGTCTGCTTTCTACTTTATTGATTGCATTTATGCTTCAAAAACCTAAAAAGCAGTATTGATTTGTCATGATTATCTTGTAAACAACATATACATATAAAATGAACCTTTGGAATTTACTTTTTGGTGAAGCAATGGCGAATATAACTTATGGATTGCCCATAAAAAATGTCAGCTTACCGGAGGGTGGCGGTAGCATTGCGTCTAGTTTCTCGGAAATCCAAAGAAAAAGAAGAAATACGTCATCCCTGGGGCACTCTAAAACATACTTGCCAACCTTGAGCGCTCAGAAATAGGGAGATTTTCCAAAACGGGGGTCTTGGGGTCTTTCCCCAGAAAACAAGTCAGTTTCACACTTAATTTCCCTGCATTCTAGTGAACTGATGTCACAATCCATTCCTCTGCTGTTCTGCTAGTGATTTTCCACTCTCTGCTCACTCTCCCTGCAAGCCACTCCCACCTCATCAGCCAACTCTGTTCACCTGTGCACTCAGGTGCTCCTCAATCAAGCCACTATTTAAGCCTCTCTGGTTCACACACTCACTGCCAGATTGTTCTTAGCCTCCATGCAAGACTCTCCAGCATTTTCCTTTGGACTGATCTCCCGTTGCCGACCCTGCCTGCCTCTGACTAACCTGCCCCGTCGTTCTCCCGGTAAACTATTCAGCTTTCTGTCTCCGACCATGATCTCTGTCTTAACCCTTCCTGGTGTTTGCCTGCTGGTGTGGCGTCCTGCTGCTACACTGCTGGATTGCATCAACTTGCTGGATTCATACGGGAGGTCGGACATCTCAAGAGACTCTGTGATTAAGCCTGTTTTTGGAATACATACCTATTGCCTGTTTGCTGTAAAGACCATTCAAGAAGAGATTAAAGACTCTTTACTAAACAATCCTGTGGTTTGGGTTACTGTAATTGGGTCCTCACACACCCGTTACAATGTAAGGGTGTGTGAATCACAAAATAAGAAGCAGACAGAAAATAAGTTTAAAAAGAAAATATTTATTACAAAATATTAGTGGTGGGCCGTTATCGGCCTTACCGCGCTGCGATAACGCGAGACTCTTATTGCGTGATAAAAAAATTATCGCCGTTAATCTATTGTCAAAGTTGGGTTGGGAGCTGGGTCCGGTAAAAGAACGATGATAAACGTCCGTATTCGCGGTGTCATTACTGCCCACCCCCCTTCAACAATCGCGCTCCGGTCGCACCCCCCCCGTCCCCCCCCCCCCCCCGTCAACAATCACGCAGACTTATTCTTAGTCATTATTTAGGTAGCACACACATATGATTATCAAATGAGCCACTTTAATCTAGATTAACCTAGATTAATTCCAAGATTACAATTAGATTAATCTAGATTAAAAAAATGAATCTATGCCCATCTCTACAAAATATATATATCCACAAAAATCCATTGACATATAGTAGGCCATACTGTTGTAGCAGTAAACCCTAGTACTATCAGGTTCTTGAATGGAGCTCAGGACAACAAGATGCAGAACAGAGTATTTTTTATTCCCTGACGGACCGTCACCAAGAGGCGCACCCACCTTACAACCTTTCCGCCTTGTGAATTCACTTAATACTAGGGCAATACTGCTGCCTCAAAAGACAGGGCCTGGTTGTCTCTATATTTATTTTTCTTTGGTTCATTTTCTTCATGCATTGCTGCTGAAGTGTGTAGCTAGCACGAACAGCATTTACACCTAATGGCACGGACACACTTCACGATTTTCAAAATCGTAAGATCGCTGTACCATTCATAATACTAGATGCATGCAGGAAATGACGCAATACAGGTGTGTAATAGGAATTGTTTGTCACTTTGATGATTGTTTGATGATGAGGAAAAGAAAAGAAAACATTCTTCGAATGTTGTGTTGTGCTAAAATTCCTCCCCCGGGTTTCGCAGGTTTCCGCTTAGCCCGTGTCATCTTGCGCTGTCATTGGCTGTAGTGCGTTGACGCCATTGACATAGTAGTCACAGACTTGTCCAGATATTTAGAATTCTAGATATCTGGCAGACGTCGGCGACGCATCAGCGAGTCACTTTGATCGCGTGCGAGCCCCGCCTGAACACAATTTGCCTCCGAGTTGGGGTTTTTGTCGGCGAGCTCCTGAATTTGTCTGCGAGTGGAAAATCTGGCTTAAAATTGTGTAGTGTGAACTCGGCTTAATAGAGTGGTGCAGGAATGAGTCCTCAAACCTGGAAAACCATTTTGGCACTTCTGGTTCTCTCGTCTTGATGTCAATGGGTTTTTTGAATGGGTTTTTGGTTAGAGCCTGGAATAAGGTCTGTGGTTAACACAAGCTTACGAGATTGCCATGTTTTGTTCTACGACATAAAATATGTCAGTAAATACCCCACTCTTGAATTTTTGAAGCTTTTACGTGTCTTAAAAAACTTCTGGCGATTGCATTTACACTTAAAAAATCATCAGGTAGTGTTCATTGGTAAAGATTATCTTGCTTAACAAAACGTGTGAGTATCATAAACTTTTGTTCACCACAAAGCTTATTTTCTGCATTAATGCAAAATCCAATGGAAAAACCCCATTGGCTTTTTGTCGAGGGAACCCAGGGCGATGATTTTTTTTGGCCTACAAAAATATGTCATCCCTGCACCACTTTATAGAGTACTGCCTGATGGTTGGCCAATCACAACATGCAGGTGTTTAATCGCGTTGCATTATGATTGGATAGTAACTTCTTATCGAACTAAAGACAATACATAAACCAGCCACGTAGACACAAGCGGCAGAAGAAGAAAAAAATACAAATACGGATTCTCCTAATTCGGGAGAACTGTGGGAGAAGGTTGTTTCCAGATGATTACCTGGAGAGGACAGTAAAAAACGGACTCCCAGGAAAATAGGGAGGGTTGGCAATAACTAACAAACTAAACATTATATACAGTGGGGCAAAAAATTATTTAGTCAGCCACCAATTGTGCAAGTTCTCCCACTTAAGAAGATGAGAGAGGCCTGTAATTTTCATCATAGGTATACCTCAACTATGAGAGACAAAATGAGAAAATCCAGAAAATCACATTGTCTGATTTGTAAAGAATTTATTTGCAAATTATGGTGGAAAATAAGTATTTGGTCAATAACAAAAGTTCATCTCAATACTTTGTAATATACCCTTTGTTGGCAATGACAGAGGTCAAACGTTTTCTGTAAGTGTTCACAAGTTTTTCACACACTGTTGCTGGTATTTTGGCCCATTCCTCCATGCAGATCTCCTCTAGAGCAGTGATGTTTTGGGGCTGTCGCTGGGCAACACAGACTTTCAACTCCCTCCAAAGATTTTCTATGGGGTTGAGATCTGGAGACTGGCTAGGCCACTCCAGGACCTTGAAATGCTTCTTAAGAAGCCACTCCTTCGTTGCCCGGGTGTTGTGTTGGGGATCATTGTCATGCTGAAAGACCCAGCCATGTTTCATCTTCAATGCCCTTGCTGATGGAAGGAGGTTTTCACTCAAAATCTCAAGATACATTGCCCCATTCATTCTTTCCTTTACATGGATCAGTTGTCCTGGTCCCTTTGCAGAAAAACAGCCCCAAAGCATGATGTTTCCACCCCCATGCTTCACAGTAGGTATGGTGTTCTTTGGATGCAACTCAGGCATTCTTTCTCCTCCAAACACAACAAGTTGAGTTTTTACCAAAAAGTTATATTTTGGTTTCATCTGACCATATGACATTCTCCCAATCCTCTTCTGGATCATCCAAATGCTCTCTAGCAAACTTCAGACGGGCCAGGACATGTACTGGCTTAAGCAGGGGGACACGTCTGGCACTGCAGGATTTGAGTCCCTGGCGGCGTAGTGTGTTACTGATGGTCGCCTTTGTTACTTTGGTCCCAGCTCTCTGCAGGTTTGCATTCACTAGGTCCCCCCGTGTGGTTCTGGGATTTTTGCTCACCGTTCTTGTGATCATTTTGACCACACGGGGTGAGATCTTGCATGGAGCCCCAGATCGAGGGAGATTATCAGTGGTCTTGTATGTCTTCCATTTTCTAATAATTGCTCCCACAGTTGATTTCTTCACACCAAGCTGCTTACCTATTGCATATTCAGTCTTCCCAGCCTGGTGCAGGTCTACAATTTTGTTTCTGGTGTCCTTTGACAGCACTTTGGTCTAGTGGAGTTTGGAGTGTGACTGTTTGAGGTTGTGGACTGGTGTCTTTTATACTGACGAGTTCAAACAGGTGCCATTAATACAGGTAACAAGTGGAGGACAGAGGAGCCTCTTAAAGAAGAAGTTACAGGTCTGTGAAAGCCAGAAATCGTGCTTGTTTGTAGGTGACCAAATACTTATTTTCCACCATAATTTGCAAATAAATTCTTTACAAATAAGATAATGTGATTTTCTGGATTTAAAAAAAAATTTTGATACTTTTTCATACTTGAGGTATACCTATGATGAAAATTACAGGCCTCTCTCATCTTTTTAAGTGGGAGAACTTGCACAATTGGTGGCTGACTAAATACTTTTTTGCCCCACTATATATTCACTGAACAAAGATTATGAAAATAAAATGCACGTTATCAAAATTGTAGTGTGTTCTTTGAGGAAGAAGGCCGCCGACACAGGATCGCTTTTAACTCACTTTATTTGTTTACTTTAGGTATATTATCTATGAAGCAAATGGAGAGGAATTGTAAAATTCACGCGCGTGGAGCTACCCTTAGCTGGATATCTTAACAGATACGCTGCCTGGGGGTTTCTGCCTTCCCCCGGATGTGTGGTTTGGTAGTACCTGAGCAGGCGTGGCCTCTATGATGCATACTATGCTCTGATTGGCTAGTGTTTAGAGCCCGCCCCCAGTGTATTATGTGTGCCGCCATCTGGTGGCCAGGTGCGGTTAATACAACTTATATATATATTTCTGTTCCCTTGTGGCTATGTGTGGATATTACAGTCTGTTGATGCATATGTGCGGTTATACATTCGTCACAAAATTAATTTTAATGCCGAAACTATCAAAACATATAGCATGTTCCACTGAGAATAAAAGGAATGTCAGCCATTTTGTTTGTTTTCACAGACAGAAACTTGAGTCACATGACGTGGACACAGGCCAATAGAAAAGAATCAGCCCAAACTATTTCAGAGCCGTTATGCTGTGGACAAACGTAACTCTTACACATTTTGATGTGAGACTGGGTTGCCAACCGAAATGTAGAAGGGGAAGAAACCATTCTTAATTTTTCTAGGCAGTTTGACACATGTATTTCTTTTTCTTGTTTTGCTATGGTTAAGTCTGTATTATTATCAGTACATGTTTATACCTGTGCCTTTGCTCTCTAGATTAAGTGGTCTGTCACCATTTCAAGATTATACAGACGAAGAGACTCTGAAGAATATCCTCGCCATGAAATTTGAATTCCCTGAGCACATTTTCAACATGACAAGTGATTTGGCCAAAGATTTCATCCAGAAACTCTTGGTAAAAGATCCAAGGTAAATACAATGATCAATGTGTAGAGTGGACACATCGTGAAGCTTGAAATAAACTTCTGTGAGTCTGCTATAAATGTTAAATGAACTGCATGTGTAATGGGTAGTGGGCAGACTTGCCCTGATGCTGGAGAAGTACTTTTGTAGCTTCCGACTGTGTTCACTACCATGGGACTCAAGCTCAGGTCCCCTGTCCTACTTTTTCAGTGCAACTTGAGTTCACTCAAAGAACTTGACAATTAGTGCCTCACAGGGACACCGTGAAACTTAGCTTGGAGGAAACGGGAATCGAACCAGCAACCTTCCAGTTGCCAGACAGCAAACCAGATCCAACAACCCCATTAAAATATCTAACTCTGATAGGTTTTGGCACTTAGCATAAACAGTTAATTAAATGCCCCACCAGTGAGCAGAAGACTTCGGATCACTGTTACAGCACCATCAGCAGAGCTTATCCAGGGTTTTTATGAGCTCAAAATAAGGCGGAGGTGGTATCGCACGCATGTGTGAAAAACATTTTCACGCACAAATTGTTGAATGATTGAAAAAAATTACAATTATCATTTTAAAAGCATATTTTTTTATATTTTTAAAAAGGTGCCCTGTTCAACATTAAATTAAATACAACATGCTAATGTGTTCATCTACACAGTTAACAAACAGCAAAGCTGTTTAAAATCAAATAAAATATAACTAGCGATGTGGGGGTCAAGCTTAATGGGACTCTATAAACTAATGTTGGCGGACAAACGTAATCGACTAGGTGGCAACATGATGACCATAGCCATTATAAAGAGAAGACAGCGCATTGGGTGAACATACTGTGAACGCTTACTCAAATAAATGTTGACACAATTGTGTAATGGCGTCTTAAAGAGGAGTTGTGCGCACATCCCAAGACAATGCTCCTGAATGACATTTATTTAAAAACAAGGCAACGTTTCAATCCCATCGGATCTTCAGGCAATGAAAACCGTGGGTGAGACGGCCTATATCACATGAAACCAAACAGGGCGCACCCAAAATGTTGCAATTGGCATAACATGCACCTAAAGGAGCTGGCTTACATGCATTACATAAAACCACGTAAAGCAATAACAATCAAGATTGGGATTGGCCATCCCATGAATCGCATTCTTGCAATGTTTGGCACAGTATTGTAAATTATATTTGATTTTCTATTTTCGTTTGTTGTTAGGGAACGGGATGTGTGGACCCAAACGTTGAACATAGGGAGGCGGAGACGGGATGAAAGACAGGGAATTTATTAAATAAAAGGCAATGGCAAACGGCCAGGCCGACAACAGGCGGGTAGATAGATACTTTATTGATCCCAAGCTGGGAAATTTAAATGTAGCAGCCAGCATAACATTACAGGTATACACAAGACACTAAATAATGAATGCAATAAGGATAAAATAAAAAAGGATTTAAAAAAAAAAGGTATCTATAATATTGTGGCGACGGCAAGGAAGGAGTGAGACAGGAGCCCAGGTTTAGGTTACGCAACTCCCGTGCCCCATACACCGCACGACCCCGGGAGTTGCCTTTATTTAGACACACCCACACAGACAGAAACACGGCACACTTGACGATCAGAACAAACACTCACCCACGGTCATAACAAAACACTGCATATATGGAAACACACACACAATGACACACAATTAATCCCCAACCACCAACCCCACAGGGATTCCGGGGCGCCGATAATGTCAAACCCCACCAGGTTGCACCCCCAGAACCCCTTGCGCCCATAGGGGGCATGGCCGTGATCGCCACAATATACAGAAGACTCTATATACACAATATACAATCTCTACAGTGTTCAATGTGAAACATATAGGTGCAAGGCAAGGCAAGGCAGCTTTAGTTATATAGCGCATTTCATACACAATGGCAAGTCAATGCGCTTTACATAATAGGTGCAAAAAAGGTCTGCAGTCAAGCATAAGGTGCAATATTCAATGTAAAAAATAAATAACTAAGAAATAAATGAAGGCTAAAACAAGTACAGTTACGCATTTAGTAGTCAGGCAGGTGGCGTCGGCAACAGGCGGGTAGTCCGGCAGGCAGCATCGGCAACAGGGTTCAGCAACAGGCAGGTAGTCCGGCAGGCAGGGACCGAGGTTGGGGAAAGCAAAGCACGAACTGGCATCGGCTTAAGTAGGGTATGGTGATTGCCGATTGCAAACAGGTGTGTTGGGGGAATGCTCATCAGTAGCGACAATCGGCCACTAGATGGGAGTGTTGGACCGTGTAGCAGGACGTGGCGTAACAGAAGTACAGTAGTGTTCTGATTGTATGCTGTATGTCAGATTGACATAATGATTGAATATTTTTGATATGTTATTAATTTTATTTAACACATGAGTCTATATACCAAGTTTGGCTATGATATGTCAAAGGGCTGTTGATAAATTGGCTTACTTCCTGTTTGGCGGCTTCGTGGTCAAATTTGATTGGCTGTTGTGGCCAAACGGTTTTGAATATGAAAAATCTGTTCAATAGTTTTTGTGAGGCATGGTCTGATCAACATATGTGCCAAGTTTGGAGATGATTAGACAAAGTATGTGAGGTGTGAAACATTTAGAAGGTTTTTATTATAAACCAAGATGGCGGAAAATCCATCATGGCAAATAATGAAGTCATAGGGGCGTTGGACTCGGCTTGGCCCAAGGATTCCAATGATACCTTGTTTGTGAATATTGGATGAATGGGTCAAAAGTTATAAACATGAATGCATGTCCAACTTTGACCTGTTGGTGGCGCTAGAGCTCATGGGCTAGCGACCTCAAATTTGCTGTGAGGGCTTATGGGACTGTCCTGAATCAGTGTGCCAAATTTCACAACTCTTAACCATGGGGTTCAATGGGCTGCCATAGATTCCCATGGCAGGATAATAATAATTAAAGCTCCAAGGAGCTGTGTGCGGGACCTCGCCGAGTCCGTCGGGGCGTGTCGTGGATAGTGTCGCGACAGGTTGGCGTCCGACGCGGTCCATGCAGTGTGCAGTAGACCGGGGCGTTCACAGGGAGACGCGTAGTAGCTAACATTAGGGTCAGGGAATGGCACAAATCGCATCAGTTTGACATTCCATTCAAAATGGCCAACTTTGACGATACGCCACGGACACGCCCTTTGACGTAGAGTCGCAAAGAGCACAATGTTTGTTCAGCACCATCTTCTGACTGTACTGATTGATTTTGAAGCAGAACAGACAAATTCCTTGGGAGGAGTTCGTTCACAAACATTGGAAAAAAAGACCACTGAATGAAAAATGGCCAACTTTGACGGCATGCCACGGCCACGCCCTTTGACGTAGAGTCGCAAATATCACAAGGTTTGTTCACCACCATCTTCTAAGTGTACTGATGGATTTTGAAGCAGAACAAACAAATTCCCTGGGGGGAGTTTGTTCACAAACATTGGAAAAAAAGACCACAGAACCGATTTTGACGGAACGCCACGGCCACGCCCTTCAACGTACAGTCGCAAGTAGCACAACGTTTGTTCAGCACCATCTTCTGACTGTACTGACACATTTTAAAGCAGAACAGATAAAATCCCTGGGAGGAGTTAGTTCCCAAACATGGGAAAAAAATACCACTGAATTAAAAATGGCCAACTTTGACGGCATGCCACGGCCACGCCCTTCGACATAGAGTCGCAAATAGCACAACTTTTCTCAAGTCACATCTTGTGAGTGAACTGAAGAATTTTGAAGCCCAAGGGACAACTCCCCTGGGAGGAGTTTGTTCAAATACAACGGCAAAAAAGATCACAGAATTGAATATGGCCTACTTTGACGGCCCGCCACGGCCACGCCCTTCGACGTAGAGTCGCAAATAGCACAACTTTTCTCAAGTTCCACCTCCTGAATGGATAAAAAAAATTTGAAGCCCAGGCGACAAATCCCCTGGGAGGAGTTTGTTCAAATATGCGGCGAAAATTGAAAAATGACAAAAATTAAAATTAAAATATCTGACTTCCGGTGGGTTTTGGGGTATGGGTCCAAGAGGCTTTTTTGTAGGTCTGGGAACCTTGCATGTGCCCACTGAGTTTCATACATTTCCGTGAAACGTGGTGTCGGGGCTGTTTTTTTAATTCCCTGTAGGGGGCGCTACAATCACGACAAACACGATTTTTGGTATGTGAGCTCCGGGCACTAGTCTACACATGTCCTGTGAATTTCATATTCATAACTATTACGGTCTTTGTACAGTGATTTATGCTGACATTAGAGCGCCACCTAGTGGCGGAATTTTTTTCTCCTTTTAACGTAAGCCTCAGGGAGCCATGTGCTATCATCGTACCAAGTTTCGTTGAAATCGCACTTGCCGATGTGGAGATATAAACTTCTTAATTTTAAAGAGCGCCACCTAGTGGCGATGGTCTGAAAATTTGTACGATGCTTTATGGATGTATAAGGAACTATTGACTAAAGTTTGGTGTCGAACAAACATACCAAAGTGGAGAAATGGTCCACTTGCTTTTTTGACGTAAAATTTACATAAATTAAAATATTTATAGCGCGCTTATTTTTTGAAATATCAAAATACTTCCAATTACTTTTGTTCATGGGACAGTCTGGAGATGTTACGTGTGAAGTTTCGTGCGAATCAGAGACAAGCGTACTTATTGCACTTGAAAATATTAATTTTTGTGTTTTTGCGCTCTACCGAAAAAACTATTCGGGCGGAGATAGGAGTGGCCGACGTGGAGAGGTGCAGCACTAATTTCTGCATGTATAGATATCAGGTTTTTGAATGTGCGACAAATTATGCAGGAGTTATGAGCGTTACGGTTTAGCAAAAAAGAGCGCCACCTAGTGGTCTATTAAGTGTGCGACATGAACGTGACGCATAGAATATATAATTTTTCACCAGCCCCGACAACTTTGGCAAATAAAAAGAGTTTTCGTATACGTTGAGATGGTGCAAATCGCCGGCAAAGAGGCCCAAAAAGAATAATAAGAATAATAATAATAAACGAAGCAATTTCAATAGGGACCTTCCAGTTTCACTGGCTCGGTCCCTAATAATAAGAAAAGGTAGAAAAACAATGGGTTCCCTGTAGCTTCGCTACATGGGCCCCAAATATAGCTGCATGCAGCGATGGGGGGGCCTAGCAGAATAGCAGCCAAGCAGGCAAGCTAATGCCAGCTCAGGAAGGTGTCCTGAGTCCATATAGAAAGTTTCGTGTCGATACATCAATGCATCGCAGAGATATTGGGCCACTTCCTGTTTGGCAACTTCGCCGCTGAGTTTGATTGGCTGTTACGGCAAAACAGTTTGAAGTTCAGACATGAAACTTGAACCATCAACCAGGCATGGTCTGAAAACCATATCCACCAAATTTCGTGTAAATCAGTCAAAGTATGTGCCCTCTGTACTTATACGCATATTTTTAACAAAAATCAAAATGGTCGCCAGATTTTTATGCAAACGCACACAGGCCTTTAGCAAATGTACTGGGATGTCTGAGAGTATCAGTCAACACTGGAATTAAGGACAAAGTCCAAAGCAATATGAAGATATGAGCAAAAATGCATTTTTGCTATTTATAGCGCCCCCCAAAGGTCAAAGGTCACCAAAATTATTGGGCCTCTCAAAGAAGGGGTCATGAGTCTGTGTTAGAAGTTTGAAGTCAAAACATCAAACGGTTGCCGAGATATGGCCTCACTTCCTGTTTGGTGGTGTCGCCGCTGAGTTTGATTGGCTGCTGCGGGCAAACGGAAGCGAAATAGAAAAATCCATGTGATAACTTTTGTGCGGATTGGTCTGAAGATTGTCTGTGTTGATTTTCATGAGAATTAGTCAAAAATTGTGACCGCTGAATCTTTTTTTTCACTTTCGACAAAATCAAAGATGGCGGAAAATCTATTATGACGCATTATGACGTCATAGGGTGCGTTGAACTCGGCTTGGCCCAAGGATGCCAATGATACCTTGTTTGTGAATATTGGATGAATGGGTCAAAAGTTATAAACATGAATGCATGTCCAACTTTGACCTGTTGGTGGCGCTAGAGCTCATGGGCTAGCGACCTCAAATTTACTGTGAGGGTTTATGGGACTGTCCTGAATCAGTGTGCCAAATTTCACAACTCTTAACCATGGGGTTCAATGGGCTGCCATAGATTCCCATGGCAGGATAATAATAATAATAATAATAATAGGAAACAATACAAAAACAATGGGTGCTTCGCAGCTTCGCTGCTAGGCCCCCAAATATAGCTGCATGCAGCGATGTGGGGGTCAAGCTTAATGGGACTCTATAAACTAATGTTGGCGGACAAACGTAATCGACTAGGTGGCAACATGATGACCATAGCCATTATAAAGAGAAGACGGCGCATTGGGTGAACATACTGTGAATGCTTACTCAAATAAATGTTGACACAATTGTGTAATGGCGTCTTAAAGAGTTGTGCGCACATCCTAAGACAATGCTCCTGACTTGCATTTATTTAAAAACAAGGCAACGTTTCAATCCCATCGGATCTTCAGGCAATGAAAACAGTGGGTGAGACGGCCTATATCACATGAAACCAAACAGGGCGCACCCAAAACGTTGCAATTGGCATAACATGCACCTAAAGGAGCTGGCTTACATGCATTACATAAAACCACGTAAAGCAATAACAATCAAGATTGGGATTGGCCATCCCATAAATCGCATTCTTGCAATGTTTGGCACAGTATTGTAAATTATATTTGATTTTCTATTTTCGTTTGTTGTTAGGGAACAGGATGTGTGGACCCAAACGCTGAACATAGGGAGGCGGAGACGGGATGAAAGACAGGGAATTTATTAAATAAAAGGCAATGGCAAACGGCCAGGCCGACAACAGGCGGGTAGATAGATGCTTTATTGATCCCAAGCTGGGAAATTTAAATGTAGCAGCCAGTATAACATTACAAGTAGACACTAAATATTAAATGCAATAAGGATAAAATAAAAAGGATTAAAAAAAAAGGCATCTATAATATACAATACACAGAAGACTCTATATACAATCTCTACACTGTTCAATGTGAAACATAGGTGCAAGGCAAGGCAGCTTTATTTATATGCGCATTTCATACACAATGGCAAGTCAATGCGCTTTACATAATAGGTGCAAAAAAGGTCTGCAGTCAAGCATAAGGTGCAATATTCAATGTAAAAAATAAATAACTAAGAAATAAATGAAGGCTAAAACAAGTACAGTTACGCATTTAGTAGTCAGGCAGGTGGCGTCGGCAACAGGCGGGTAGTCCGGCAGGCAGCGTCGGCAACAGGGTTCAGCAACAGGCAGGTAGTCCGGCAGGCAGGGACCGAGGTTGGGGAAAGCAAAGCACGAACTGGCATCGGCTTAAGTAGGGTATGGTGATTGCCGATTGCAAACAGGTGTGTTGGGGGAATGCTCATCAGTAGCGACAATCGGCCACTAGATGGGAGTGTTGGACCGTGTAGCAGGACGTGGCGTAACAGAAGTACAGTAGTGTTCTGATTGTATGCTGTATGTCAGATTGACATAATGATTGAATATTTTTGATATGTTATTAATTTTATTTAACACATGAGTCTATATACCAAGTTTGGCTATGATATGTCAAAGGGCTGTTGATAAATTGGCTTACTTCCTGTTTGGCGGCTTCGTGGTCAAATTTGATTGGCTGTTGTGGCCAAACGGTTTTGAATATGAAAAATCTGTTCAATAGTTTTTGTGAGGCATGGTCTGATCAACATATGTGCCAAGTTTGGAGATGATTAGACAAAGTATGTGAGGTGTGAAACATTTAGAAGGTTTTTATTATAAACCAAGATGGCGGAAAATCCATCATGGCAAATAATGAAGTCATAGGGGCGTTGGACTCGGCTTGGCCCAAGGATTCCAATGATACCTTGTTTGTGAATATTGGATGAATGAGTCAAAAGTTATAAACATGAATGCATGTCCAACTTTGACCTGTTGGTGGCGCTAGAGCTCATGGGCTAGCGACCTCAAATTTGCTGTGAGGGCTTATGGGACTGTCTTGAATCAGTGTGCCAAATTTCACCACTCTTAACACTGGGGTTCTATGGGCTGCCATAGACTCCAATGGCAGGAAAATAATAATAATAATAATAATAATAATAATAATAGGAAAACTAACGAAAACAATGGGTGTCTGCAGCTTCGCTGCTTGACCCCCAATAAATATAGCTGCATGCAGCGATGTGGGGGTCAAGCTTAATGGGACTCTATAAACTAATGTTGGCGGACAAACGTAATCGACTAGGTGGCAACATGATGACCATAGCCATTATAAAGAGAAGACGGCGCATTGGGTGAACATACTGTGAATGCTTACTCAAATAAATGTTGACACAATTGTGTAATGGCGTCTTAAAGAGTTGTGCGCACATCCTAAGACAATGCTCCTGACTTACATTTATTTAAAAACAAGGCAACGTTTCAATCCCATCGGATCTTCAGGCAATGAAAACAGTGGGTGAGACGGCCTATATCACATGAAACCAAACAGGGCGCACCCAAAACGTTGCAATTGGCATAACATGCACCTAAAGGAGCTGGCTTACATGCATTACATAAAACCACGTAAAGCAATAACAATCAAGATTGGGATTGGCCATCCCATAAATCGCATTCTTGCAATGTTTGGCACAGTATTGTAAATTATATTTGATTTTCTATTTTCGTTTGTTGTTAGGGAACAGGATGTGTGGACCCAAACGCTGAACATAGGGAGGCGGAGACGGGA
This sequence comes from Merluccius polli, assembly GCA_030340625.1. NCBI lineage: Eukaryota > Metazoa > Chordata > Actinopteri > Gadiformes > Merlucciidae > Merluccius > Merluccius polli. The sequence continues at coordinate 89,392 of JAOPHQ010006030.1, forward strand.
TGAAAGACAGGGAATTTATTAAATAAAAGGCAATGGCAAACGGCCAGGCCGACAACAGGCGGGTAGATAGATGCTTTATTGATCCCAAGCTGGGAAATTTAAATGTAGCAGCCAGTATAACATTACAAGTAGACACTAAATATTAAATGCAATAAGGATAAAATAAAAAGGATTAAAAAAAAGGCATCTATAATATACAATACACAGAAGACTCTATATACAATCTCTACACTGTTCAATGTGAAACATAGGTGCAAGGCAAGGCAGCTTTATTTATATGCGCATTTCATACACAATGGCAACTCAATGCGCTTTACATAAAAGGTGCAAAAAAGGTCTGCAGCCAAGCATAAGGTGCAATATTCAATGTAAAGAATAAATAACTAAGAAATAAATGAAGGCTAAAACAAGTACAGTTACGTATTTAGTAGTCAGGCAGGCGATTGCTCAGCAACAGGCGGGTAGGTAGATAGATATGTACTTTATTGATCCCAAGCTGGGAAATTTAAATGTAGCAGCCAGCATAACATTACAAGTAGACGCAAGACACTAAATAATAAACGCAATAAGGATAAAATAAAAAGGATTTTAAAAAAAAGGTATCTATAATATTGTGGCGACGGCAAGGAAGGAGTGAGACAGGAGCCCAGGTTTAGGTTACGCAACTCCCGTGCCCCATACACCGCACGACCCCGGGAGTTGCCTTTATTTAGACACACCCACACAGACAGAAACACGGCACACCTGACGATCAGAACAAACACTCACCCACGGTCATAACAAAACACTGCATATATGGAAACACACACACAATGACACAATTAATCCCCAACCACCAACCCCACAGGGATTCCGGGGCACCGATAATGTCAAAACCCCACCAGGTTGCACCCCCAGAACCCCTTGCGCCCATAGGGGGCATGGCCGCCACACCTGGCCGTGATCGCCACAATATACAATACACAGAAGACTATATATATACACAATCTCTACAGTGTTCAATGTGAAACATATAGGTGCAAGGCAAGGCAAGGCAGCTTTATTTATATAGCGCATTTCATACACAATGGCAACTCAATGCGCTTTACATAATAGGTGCAAAAAAGGTCTGCAGTCAAGCATAAGGTGCAATATTCAATGTAAAGAACAAATAACTAAGAAATAAATTAAGGCTAAAACAAGTACAGTTACGTATTTAGTAGTCAGGCAGGCAGCGTCGGCAACAGGGTTCAGCAACAGCCGGGGAGTCCGGCAGGCAGGGACCGAGCATGGGGAAAGCAAAGCACGAACTGGCATCGGCTTAAGTAGGGCATGGTGATTGCCGATTGCAAACAGGTGTGTTGGGGGAATGCTCATCAGTAGCGACAATCGGCCACTAGATGGGAGTGTTGGACCGTGTAGCAGGACGTGGCGTAACAGAAGTACAGTAGTGTTCTGATTGTATGCTGTATGTCAGATTGACATAATGATTGAATATTTTTGATATGTTATTAATTTTATTTAACACATGAGTCTATATACCAAGTTTGGCTATGATATGTCAAAGGGCTGTTGATAAATTGGCTTACTTCCTGTTTGGCGGCTTCGTGGTCAAATTTGATTGGCTGTTGCGGCCAAACGGTTTTGAATATGAAAAATCTGTTCAATAGTTTTTGTGAGGCATGGTCTGATCAACATATGTGCCAAGTTTGGAGATGATTAGACAAAGTATGTGAGGTGTGAAACATTTTGAAGGTTTTGGACATAAACCAAGATGGCGGAAAATCTATCATGACGCAAAATGACGCCATAGGGTGCGTTGGACTCGGCTTGGCCCAAGGATTCCAATGATTGTTTGTGAATATTGGATGAATGGGTCAAAAGTTATGAACATGAATGCATGTCCAACTTTGACCTGTCGGTGGCGCTAGAGTTCATGGGCTAGCGACCCCAAATTTGCTGTACGGGCTTATGGGACTGTCTTGAATCAGTGTGCCAAATTTCATTACTTTTTGATCTGGGGTTCGATGGGCTGCCATAGACTCCAATGGCAGGAAAATAATAATAATAGGAAAACTAACGAAAACAATGGGTGTCTCGCAGCTTCGCTGCTTGACCCCCAAATATAGCTGCATGCAGCGATGTGGGGGTCAAGCTTAATGGGACTCTATAAACTAATGTTGGCGGACAATCGTAATCGACTAGGTGGCAACATGACCATAGCCATTATAAAGAGTAGACGGCGCATTGGGTTAACATACTGTGAATGCTCTTACTCAGATAAATGTTGACACAATTGTGTAATGGCGTCTTAAAGAGGAGTTGTGCGCACATCCCAAGACAATGCTCCTGAATGACATTTATTTAAAAACAAGGCAACGTTTCAATCCCATCGGATCTTCAGGCAATGAAAACCGTGGGTGAGACGGCCTATATCACATGAAACCAAACAGGGCGCACCCAAAACGTTGCAATTTGGCATAACCTGCACCTAAAGGAGCTGGCTTACATGCATTACATAAAACCACGTAAAGCAATAACAATCAAGATTGGGATTGGCCATCCCATAAATCGCATTCTTGCAATGTTTGGCAAAGTATTGTAAATTATATTTGATTTTCTATTTTCGTTTGTTGTTAGGGAACGGGATGTGTGGACCCAAACGCTGAACATAGGGAGGCGGAGACGGGATGAAAGACAGGGAATTTATTAAATAAAAGGCAATGGCAAACGGCCAGGCCGACAACAGGCGGGTAGATAGATACTTTATTGATCCCAAGCTGGGAAATTTAAATGTAGCAGCCAGCATAACATTACAGGTATACACAAGACACTAAATAATGAATGCAATAAGGATAAAATAAAAAAGGATTTAAAAAAAAAAAGGTATCTATAATATTGTGGCGACGGCAAGGAAGGAGTGAGACAGGAGCCCAGGTTTAGGTTACGCAACTCCCGTGCCCCATACACCGCACGACCCCGGGAGTTGCCTTTATTTAGACACACCCACACAGACAGAAACACGGCACACCTGACGATCAGAACAAACACTCACCCACGGTCATAACAAAACACTGCATATATGGAAACACACACACAATGACACACAATTAATCCCCAACCACCAACCCCACAGGGATTCCGGGGCGCCGATAATGTCAAACCCCACCAGGTTGCACCCCCAGAACCCCTTGCGCCCATAGGGGGCATGGCCGTGATCGCCACAATATACAGAAGACTCTATATACACAATATACAATCTCTACAGTGTTCAATGTGAAACATATAGGTGCAAGGCAAGGCAAGGCAGCTTTATTTATATAGCGCATTTCATACACAATGGCAACTCAATGCGCTTTACATAATAGGTGCAAAAAAGGTCTGCAGTCAAGCATAAGGTGCAATATTCAATGTAAAAAATAAATAACTAAGAAATAAATGAAGGCTAAAACAAGTACAGTTACGCATTTAGTAGTCAGGCAGGTGGCGTCGGCAACAGGCGGGTAGTCCGGCAGGCAGCGTCGGCAACAGGGTTCAGCAACAGACAGGTAGTCCGGCAGGCAGGGACCGAGGTTGGGGAAAGCAAAGCACGAACTGGCATCGGCTTAAGTAGGGCATGGTGATTGCCGATTGCAAACAGGTGTGTTGGGGGAATGCTCATCAGTAGCGACAATCGGCCACTAGATGGGAGTGTTGGACCGTGTAGCAGGACGTGGCGTAACAGAAGTACAGTAGTGTTCTGATTGTATGCTGTATGTCAGATTGACATAATGATTGAATATTTTTGATATGTTATTAATTTTATTTAACACATGAGTCTATATACCAAGTTTGGCTATGATATGTCAAAGGGCTGTTGATAAATTGGCTTACTTCCTGTTTGGCGGCTTCGTGGTCAAATTTGATTGGCTGTTGCGGCCAAACGGTTTTGAATATGAAAAATCTGTTCAATGGTTTTTGTGAGGCATGGTCTGATCAACATATGTGCCAAGTTTGGAGATGATTAGACAAAGTATGTGAGGTGTGAAACATTTAGAAGGTTTTTATTATAAACCAAGATGGCGGAAAATCCATCATGGCAAATAATGAAGTCATAGGGGCGTTGTACTCGGCTTGGCCCAAGGATTCCAATGATACCTTGATTGTGAATATTGGATGAATGGGTCAAAAGTTATGAACATGAATGCATGTCCAACTTTGACCTGTTGGTGGCGCTAGAGCTCATGGGCTAGCGACCTCAAATTTGCTGTGAGGGCTTATGGGACTGTCTTGAATCAGTGTGCCAAATTTCACCACTCTTAACACTGGGGTTCTATGGGCTGCCATAGACTCCAATGGCAGGAAAATAATAATAATAATAATAATAATAATAATAGGAAAACTAACGAAAACAATGGGTGTCTGCAGCTTCGCTGCTTGACCCCCAATAAATATAGCTGCATGCAGCGATGTGGGGATCAAGCTTAATGGGACTCTATAAACTAATGTTGGCGGACAAACGTAATCGACTAGGTGGCAACATGATGACCATAGCCATTATAAAGAGTAGACGGCGCATTGGGTGCTGGGCGAATGAAATGCGGCCGCCATTTTGGAGCTGCCATACTCCTAGTTGTGTGGCAGCAGAAGACACAAGATGCCTACATCTACTCTGAGTCAGTGTGGACTTTTACAATAAGGGCATGTTTGGTTGTTATTTTGCCACTGTTTCATATGCAAACATTCAGTGCAACTTGTATTTAACTTTGACCACCTATCATTATGTTTAAACCCTGTCTATTTGCTTGTTTATTTAGAGTGGATTAAGAGAAACTATGCTGTCCATCTCTTGGTAATAACCACAATTAAACTCTTCCTGATTTTTTTCTAGCATGACTGACTGGGTCTTAATTTATCTGTGGTGCAATCACAATTACCATCAGGATGAAGTGAACATACTGTGAATGCTCTTACTCAAATAAATGTTGACACAATTGTGTAATGGCGTCTTAAAGAGGAGTTGTGCGCACATCCCAAGACAATGTTTATGCTCCTGCTCCAGAATGACATTTATTTAAAAACAAGGCAACGTTTCAATCCCATTGGATCTTCATCAGGCAATGAAAACAGTGGGTGAGACAGCCTATATCACATGAAACCAAACAGGGCGCACCCAAAACGTTGCAATTGGCATAACATGCACCTAAAGGAGCTGGCTTGCATGCATTACATAAAACCACGTGAAGCAATAACAAAATCAAGATTGGGATTGGCCATCCCATAAATCGCATTCTTGCAATGTTGGCACAATATTGTAAATTATATTTGATTTTCTACTTTCGTTTGTTGTTAGGGAACGGGATGTGTGGACCCAAACGCTGAACATAGGGAGGCGGAGACGGGATGAAAGACAGGGAATTTATTAAATAAAAGGCAATGGCAAACGGCCAGGCTAGTCCGGCAATAGTCAGGCGATGGGTCGGCAACAGGCGGGTAGGTAGATGGATATGTACTTTATTGATCCCAAGCTGGGAAATTTAAATGTAGCAGCCAGCATAACATTACAAGTAGACACTAAATAATAAATGCAATAAGGATAAAATAAAAAAAGGTATCTATAATATACAATACACAGAAGACTCTGTATACAATCTCTACAGTGTTCAATGTGAAACATAGGTGCAAGGCAAGGCAGCTTTATTTATATAGCGCATTTCATACACAATGGCAACTCAATGCGCTTTACATACAAGGTGCAAAAAAGGTCTGCAGTCAAGCATAAGGTGCAATACTCAATGTAAAGAATAAATAACTAAGAAATAAATGAAGGCTAAAACAAGTACAGTTACGTATTTAGTAGTTAGGCAGGCGATGGCTCGGCAACAGGCGAGCAGTCCGGCAGGCAGCGTCGGCAACAGGGTTCAGCAACAGGCGGGTAGTCCGGCAGGCAGGGACCGAGGTTGGGGAAAGCAAAGCACGAACTGGCATCGGCTTAAGTAGGGCATGGTGATTGCCGATTGCAAACAGGTGTGTTGGGGGAATGCTCATCAGTAGCGACAATCGGCCACTAGATGGGAGTGTTGGACCGTGTAGCAGGACGTGGCGTAACAGAAGTACAGTAGTGTTCTGATTGTATGCTGTATGTCAGATTGACATAATGATTGAATATTTTTGATATGTTATTAGTTTTATTTAACACACTGTCATGAGTCTATATACCAAGTTTGACTATGATATGTTAAAGAGTTGCTGAGAAACAGGCTGACTTCGTATTTGGCGGCATCGCTGTCTTGTTGATTGGCTGTCACGGCCAAACGGTTTTGAATTTGAAAAAGCTTGGTCTAAAGATCATATATGGCAAGTTTCATGATGATTCGACAGAATTTGTGGCCTGTGGATAGGTACTATTGATTTTGACATCTTTCAACACGGTGGCCAAATTCTGATGTTTCCATGAAAAATAATTTGTGAGCTATATGGGGAGGTCTGACAGTATCACCAGACATTGAACATTTGTTTGAAATATACTCATGTGAAGAGAGAGAAGGTAAAACACATATTGGTTAATAACAGCGCCCGCTAGAGGTCAAAGGTCACCAAATTCATTGAGCGTCCCCATGATGATGTCATGGGTCTATGTACCAAGTTTGGTTATGATATGTCAAAGGGCTGTTGAGAAATTGGCTTACTTCCTGTTTGGCGGCTTCGTGGTCAAATTTGATTGGCTGTTGCGGCCAAACGGTTTTGAATTTGAAAAATCTGTTCGATAGCTTTTGTGAGGCATGGTCTGATCAACATATGTGCCAAGTTTGGAGATTATTAGACAAAATTTGTGATGTGTGAAACATTTTGAAGGTTTTTAACATAAACCAAGATGGCGGAAAATCCATCATGGCGCAAAATGACGTCATAGGGTGCGTTGAACTCGGCTTGGCCCAAGGATTCCAATGATACCTTGTTTGTGAATATTGGATGAATGAGTCAAAAGTTATGAACATGAATGCATGTCCAACTTTGACCTGTTGGTGGCGCTAGAGCTCATGGGCTAGCGACCTCAAATTTGCTGTGAGGGCTTATGGGACTGTCCTGAATCAGTGTGCCAAATTTCACAACTCTAAACCATGGGGTTCTATGGGTTGCCATAGACTCCAATGGCAGGATAATAATAATAATAGGAAACAGTACGAAAACAATGGGTGTCTGCAGCTTCGCTGCTTGACCCCCAATAATAGGAAAACTAACGAAAACAATGGGTGTCTGCAGCTTCGCTGCTTGACCCCCAATAATAGGAAACAATACGAAAACAATGGGTGCTTCGCAGCTTCGCTGCTAGGCCCCCAATAATAGTGTAGATAAAAACTAGATTTAAAATAAGTTTAACATGTTTTAAAGAACTCAAATAACTTAACTAAAAGTATCCATGATCCCCTCAACACCTGAGCCCCGCAAAATGAAACAGACTGGCCGCCAACTGGAACGACTCACCGAGAAAACAACACTCACTGTCCACCATGAAGCCTACAAAATCCACCTGTCCGCTTACGAAGATTCCCTTACCGCCGCCAAGTCTGCCTATTTTTCCTCCATCATCAATGACTCCAACCGCAACCCCCAAGCCCTTTTGTCCTCTGTGAACAACCTCCTCAAGCCCTGTGCCAACCCACTCTCCACCTCTACACATGAACTCATTCTAGGGATGTCCGATATTGGCTTTTTTACCGATAACCGATATTGTTCAACTCTTAATTTCCGATACCGATATCAACCGATACCGATACCGATATATGCGGCCACGTGAAACCTCCGCTTTACACTCATTGCAATAGGCTTTATGCCGAGCGGAAGTGTGGATTAATAAATAAAAACAAAACAGCGGTTAAAGCTAGCGTGTGTGTCCGGGAGAGGGCTACTCTCCTCGGACACATTACTCTGAACCCCCGGCGACGGTCTGGAAGTGTGGATTAATAAATACAATTTAAAAAAAAAACAGCGGTAAAAGCTAGCGTGTGTGTCCGGGAGAGGGCTACTCTCCTCGGACACATTACTCTGAAGCCCCGGTGACGGTCTGGAAGTGCGGATTAATAAATAAAATAATGTGAGCGCGGTACAGCGGACCTGAACCGGTTGTGATGAGACTGTTTCGCAGAATGCGTTAGTATGTTGCGCATAACCCCTATTTTACTATTCAACGTAGAAACTTTGAAATAATTCCAAACCACCGACATAACTACAGCTACAACTAGTGTCCCGCTACACGGCCGCACATGCCCAGGCTTGTTATTGAGACGGCGCGGCGCGTTTGATGATGTCATCAAACCACGTCCTCACTTGAAACATAACAGATGTCTGAAATTATTTCAAAATCGATTTCGGTATCGGTTAAAAAACCGATACCGATATTTTCCGATATTGATTTTTTTATGCCAATATCGGCCGATAATATCGGTGGGCCGATAATATCGGGCATCCCTAACTCCTTCCTTCAATTCTTTGCAGATAAAATAACATCTTTTAATACATCACTGTCCCCTGTGTCTGACCCAGCAGCCCCTATTCCAGCCCCTCTTCTCTCCATCCCTCTTGTCCTTTCCACCCCTCCCCCATTGCTGCCTCTCCCGGTGCCCTCCATCATCTCTCAACACATCAGCTCATCTAAACCTACAACCTGCTCCCTCAACCCCCTCCCCACCCCTGTCATCCCTATCCTCACAAAACCTGGTCTAGGTCCTTCCTGCCTCAATCACTACTGGCCAATCTCCAACCTCCCCTTCGTCTCCAAAACCCTGGAACACCTCGTCGCCACACAACTCCAAACCCACCTGCACTCCAATAACCTGTTTGAACCCCTCCAGTCGGGTTTTCACCCACAGCACCACAGAAACTGCACTCCCTCGTTCTCAACGGCCTCCTCATTTCCGCTGACACTGGTGCCCTCAACATCCTCATCCTCCTCGACCCGAGTGCAGCCTTCGATACCGTGTATCACAACATCTTGCTCACTAGACTCGAAGACCTCGGTATCGAAGGCACTGCACTCAGCTGGCTCCGGTCGTACCTCTCCAACAGATCACACTTCATTTCTCTTCATAACCACTCCTCTGTCTCATCCACACAAGGTGTTCCCCAAGACTCTGTACTCAGCCCACTCCTCTTCATCACCTAAATCCTCCCCCTCAGACAGATTCTCCTCCATTTCAACCTGGACCACTGCTACGCGGATGACACTCAGATATACCTCAGCACCAAATCCCCCCCATAACCCACCCCTCTCTCACATTGACTCCTGCCTGTCTGCAATACAAGCCTGGATGCAACAAAATCAACAGCAGCTGCATTTTGAATAAGCTGAAGCTTATTGATGGTCTTTTTGGGGCGCTCTGTCAAAAGACCATTGCTGTAGTCAACCTTGCTAGAAATAAAAGCTTTTATGGAGGAGGTGATACAGTTAGTAGACCTATTTAAAAAAACAATTCCGCACACAGCACCCGCGTATAGGAACACGTTTGCAATGCTTGGTGGGACTTCTAGTGCTGCACATGGCGGAAGTAAAAAAAAATGCGGGCCAAAATGAATTGAAAACCCAAATGATTGCGTGGGCCGGATATAATTTGGCCTTGTGTTTGACACATGTGACTTAGTGTGTAAATATTGTTAATTAATCTTTTGTTTCAATTCCTGTTCAATATTTTGTTAATATTTTGCTTATCATGTTGCTTTATGTCTTTTATGCACCAACCTCACCAAGTCACTTTCCTTGTATGTGCAAATATACTTGGCAAATTAAAATAATTCATATTTAGTCATGAATTTGACCAACTTTTTTCACACATTTCCTCTGAGTTCATGTCTCCCGCTTAACACATTTGAACAGTAACAATTTAAAAGGTTTGAAGGCACCTGGTAATCATTAAAATCTCTAAATCTTAATATTTATTTCAAGCACCTCGGCTTGTTTAATATAATGTAACTGTAGCAAAAAAAACATATTTACTTCCAAATCTTGTTGGCCAGGAGGGATACCACATTCAGTATTATTTGATGTCCAATTGAAACATCTATTATTAGTTATTCATGTTTCCCCCCCAAAAAAGTTGAATTACTATCATGGTATTAATTGCTGTAAAATAAAATAAATATCACAATATTCAATTAATAGCACATTCATTCATCATTATGATACATTATAATGATTACATGCATCTGTTAACATATTAGCATTTCATGTGATACATAATCCAAATATGTTAAACATATATGTATTGTATTACTATGATCAATTTCAACTTTTGTTGACATTTCTTTCTGTTTTTTGTAGTGAAAGAATGACAGCTGAAGAATGTCTAATTCATCAGTGGATTAAGGTAACAATTGACTTCATGTATTGCTATCAGGGATTAGAAACGGTTCAAAGAACGAAAACGAAAACCGGAAACAAACAAACAGGAACAAAAACAATTTCAGTTGTTCTGGAGTGAAAACGCTATTTTCAATTTTCGATAACCGGTTAATAACTTTATTTATCGTTCCAATTACCTTTTCTTGAAATGTTATTGCTGATACATTTTCAAAGGAAGTTATTTAATTGTTGCCCACGCGGTATTCCCCTGACCGCCTGTTATGCGCCTGTTACCGCCAGATAATGAGCCATATCTGGCAGGTGGTAAGATTGCATAATGCAATTCCTAGTGCTGTCCCAAATACCGTTTTTGGGCTCCGGAGCTTCGGTAGTAATCAACAGCAAGTATTCGAAGCTTTGGCCTGGGGGGGGGGTAGCGGAGCATGACTCGGGATGGCCTTTCGGTTTAATTAAAGGCATTCATTTTGAAGGATTGTGGTATTGTACAGCAGTGGTTTTCAAAGTGGGGGCCGCCAGGGGGCCCTAGGGGGGCCTCAGAAAATTGGAGGGAAAATGAGAAAAAAATGCAAAAAAAAAAAGATTTATTTTTTTAATTTTATTTTTTTTAATAATAATAATAATAAAACAATAAAATAAGTAATAACGACGACGTCATAATCTGTGTAGACCTGGCCGTTGTTATCAAGCTGCTCTGCTCCTCAAGCTAGCGTGTAGCTAGCTAGCGCAAAATGGACAGGTTTTTGACAACAAATAGACCGAAGGAGAAGACCAACAGCCCTGTCGTGGAGGACTCTGCTGCAAAAAAAACCTAAGAACTCATGGCCAACTAAAAACCGAAAATATGAGGCAGCATACATTAAGTATGGCTTTACAGCCATACAGAAAAATGGCCATGATTGCCCGAAATGAGAGACCCTCACAAACGAGTGTTTAAAACCTTCGAAACTTCAGCGTCACTTGATAGAAAAACATCCGGCAGAGGCCGATAAAAAGATGTTTATTTACATATTTTGTAGCATTGTCGGTGGGTTTGGGGGTCCCCGGCCAGAAGCTAATGCTGTTTGGGGGGACTTGGCATGGAAAAGTTTGGGAACCCCTGTTCTACAGTATTGTTGCAGCCCGGGGACCAACTCCCATTCCAAATTCCGTCAGCTATTAGCCTAACGTTTTACAACCTGGACCTAACAAGTGAACAGTTAAACAAAGATACAATCCCACACAGCTGAGGTCTTCTGCATTTTGTCTTTGTTAACGGGCAAGGTGAACTGAAGCATGACATAGCGTTCACTGCTGTGAGTGAGAGGGATGTACCCACACCCATCCTATTAGTGTTGTTTAATAACATTTGTAGCGCTAGCATGTTTGAATAGTTTCTTTGCATGAATACCCATTTTAGATTATTTTTTTCACCTCGTCTATTTGGAGTGTGGAGAGGGTGGGGAGGGGCTGTCAGGCTACATGCAGGTAGGCCTAAATCTGGTGCGTTACTCATTCAGCCTTGTGCAAAGTTGCAAATAATCCGTCGTTTCATTCTTTCGGATGCATATTTATTTTATCCTCTTATCGATATACAATTCATTTTGGAAAAATGACATTTTAAAAATAACGTTATTAACCATTCTCCTAACATTCTGACTGGAAATAACTTTTCTGCTCAGAACAAACCGAAATGAAAAACATTTAGTTTTTAATCCCTGATTGCTATGGTGTTAAATTACTTTTAACAAACAAACTAATTACATTGACTACATACAGGGCTTTTGTATTGAATGCTTACTCTTTAAGGTCTTACAATGTCATTTACATGTATGTACCAACCAGCACCATACATAAACCACCAGGCTAAAACATCTCTTTTTCAGCCTCTTACACGAAAGCAGATGGCAAATAGAAATCGCTCCTCAATAAACATGAAGAACTTCAAGAAGTTCAACGCCAAGAGGAAATGGAAAGTGAGTACATGTTACGTGTACCTAACCAAACACTGGAAGAACACGTGGTTTGTCGTATGAACCTGAATATGAACCTGAATAATCTCATATGGCCTTTTTCAGAAAAATTCTCACTAGAGCAATTGTAATTAATTCCAGTTAAATACTAAAACATGTTCAAATATTGACCTTCACTTGTAACATTGATGGTGAAATGATCAGTGCCTTACACATTGTATTGTGATGAGTGAAATGATTGCAGTCAAACTAGCATTTGTTTACTTCCTGATATTTGTTCATATCATCATGTCATTTTACAAAGATGTTTATTGCTGGCTTCAATACTGTGTATTGTCTTTGTCCCTTTCCCATGTACCAGTTGGTACAACATGGTGGGAGATACAGTACAACCCCCTTCTACGCTAATTAACCTTTTTGTTTTGTCTCTTTATATCACTTTCACTATTTCTATAGATGTCGTATAACATGGTGTGGATGTGCAACCGTTTTTTGCGCTTGCAGCTTCTGTGTAGGCAGAGTTCAGTGGCAGATGGAGACCTGGTGAGCATTCAATTGCATTAGTAATTGATCAGATCAGATGATCATGCCATAATAGCTTGTTTTTTTATTTATTAATTCTGCAGTTAAAAATCATGGATATCATTTTTATTACGTAGTTTATACAAGATATCCATTTTTTGTGGAAATTCATAAGACCATATGTCATACTCTGATTCTCATATTATACATTTTTATTTGTACATGTATATTTTTTGCGCTATGGGTATCAAACTGGGTACCTGGTGTCTAGTTTAGTCATGTTTTTTAAATGTGGCTTCACATACTGAGACTGCGTTAACTCCTTTTCACCAGAGGGATTGTGAAAGTGACGTGGAAGACACTGAGACCAAGCCTGCATCTCTCATGCGTCGCAGACTCAGTAGCAGTTCATAATGCTGATGAAAGAGAACTCAGATGTGGGCTATTATTAGAGTTCTGGGCACTGCTGGAACTTTGATTTTTATGGATTTTTTGGATTAACATGGACATAACCTGATTATAGATGCCATAATGCCATTGTGTATATAGAAATGGACATGTATTGGCATGGTGCAAATAAAGGCTCGACTTTGGCCATTTTTAGAAAACTTATATCTTCCTAGCCTGGCAAGCCAGACCCACATCAGAAAGATGTAGGGTCTGGCATTGCTCCATTGGCAGTGTGGGCGGGATAAACAGTTGTCTTTCAAGTTCCCTCTGCACGCAATAGGATAGCGCTACAACCAATCAGAGCAACGAAGAAGGTGACGTAGTCAGAGTGACGGCTCTGACTACGTAATTAATCAAAACACCGAATACATCTTTCTTTTTGAGGAAAGACTTCAGTGCTGTTCTTTGTTCTTTTCTCAAAGAAAAGGTTAACTTCAAGTCTTGAAGAGTCGCGGCCAAAGCCGAGCCGAAAGACAGCTGTTCGCCAGCAGCAGCAGCCATTGTTTACCTCTAACACGGAACCGTCGCAACTCTGTCGTCATTAGGTAGCCCGGCTTCCGATTCCGCCCCTCACGCTGTGATTGGCCTGACAGATTTTCTGTTTCCAGCAGCGCAAAACGATGACAAAAGGCTAGACCCCCTGGCTGCAAATTCAATTTGCTGCCGCTAGGGGCGTCTAGATTTCTAGGCTAATATCTTCCATGAGCTGGGCACAATTCACTTGATTAAAGCACACCAAAGTTTACCAGGTGCAAGCTTCATTTCATAGGCTGAAGGGAATGTGAACAGTCTGATAAGCATCAAAGTTCATCAGAAAGCTATTACTTAGCTACATTTTAGGGAAATAAAAGAATGTGTGTGATTATTTACACTCAACTTGCATATAATGAAGCCTAACAGAAATATGGCACTATCATGATGACATGCAGCCTGAACAAGCACAGATGCAATCTTTTTTGCTTGTATTGTAAGTATTGTGCACTTGCTTCAAAAGTTCAGTGGCATGCGCAACCCCTCCCCCAAATAATGCCAAAGCTTTTTATGTTCTGTTCTTTAAGAGGATCCAACCAATTCTTGTCCGTGTATATGCTCTAACTTAATTATGAAGAGAAACTCTCATATGAAATCTGTTATAGCCGATGCCCGATACCTGATTGATTGTGATGTGCTGTAATTCTCTTGTAATTTCTAGAAGCTTGTTACCAATTAAAGAAGTCAGTTGAATATAATTACTAGTATCTCTTGTTTTTATATATCCGTAACCCATGTTATGGTGTATTAATAATGAATTGTATTCATTAAATTTCCAAGTAATATCTTGTAAATGTATTGATGTTCCAATGATATTTTTATTATTGTATTATCATTTACGACCCTGGCTCATAAGGCCATGGCAAATGAGAACACCAAGTTTGAAGAACAATATATAATATATAATGGTTTATTTAACTTGCATTAACATTGCAAATAAAATAAACAAAACGCCAACAAAACAAACACAACTGCAAACAAGTAGGGAGGGACTGGGAACTGAGGCAGCTTATATAGCCTGGGCCCAGACGACACACTGCCCCACCTACCAAGCAGCCTGAAAGACAACACGGGTTTAAAAGAAAGGCAGGCAAAGGCAGGGCTCATCACACTTTATTTATTTTATTATTCACAATCCACCATTATTCCACAACCATCATCTCTCCCTCATCATGTTTTTAGAGTTTACAGCTTATGTTTGAGAAACAATTATCATTTGACTATTGAAATGCAGGGGAATAATAGTAATAATACTTATCAGGATGTCAGCTGTCTTTCCTAATGTTATAGATTCTATAACAGTAAGTTCACAGAGCCTTTTTAATTATCTCCATGAAGAGCATTTTAACATTCCCGCCTCACATTGGATATATATACAGTATATAGCCTATCTATAGGCCTTTATACCACAGTAGGCATATTTTTCAATACTTAAAACTGATTGGTCGATAACGTTCTAAAGGTGTGCATTATTTTTGCAATTCTGTATGATTTCTACAACAAGAAAATTGTAGGCCTACCCACAAACAGGCTAGCATTAATGACTAAGCCCTTTGGCTGTGGGCAATATGAAAACAATGGAGTGGTCATGCACAGCTTTAAAGGCCCTGTAAAGCAAAAGTAAATGGGTTTTGAGTTTGTCACACCACAGAAGAATGTCTTATTAACCACCCAGCCAAATTTGAATGATTAAAAAAGTTGCCATGTACGTAAAATTAGGTTTCAAAATCGTGAAAAAATAAGCAGAATTCTCTGCTCTTAAACGCTGGGGGCGTGTCCACTGAAGGCACTGAAACCACGGCCAATGGTGCACAGGGGGCCGGGGGAGGAGCCTCTCTAAAGGATCAAATACCACTACGACCTGAAAAATAAATGCTCCTTCTAGCAGTGTTATTAGACTTGTGTAGCCATACATGTTAGAGCCACCAGAGCCAGAATCCGATTTGTATCCTTCGCTCCTCAATTTGCATTAAGTAGAGTTCTCTTCTACCTTATGCAAATCCAGGGCATCCAGCGATACTCGCCGCCTCTGGAAATTCTCGAAAAACTTTCAAACTTACTGTTGTCGATCTAAAATGAAGACAGATTCAGCAACTGCATGGCTTATTTCCAGTGTTGCCAAGTCCGCTTATAAGCAACTTTGGGCTTGTTTTTCTATAAAGTCGCTTACAAATATTGGTAGTCGCGGGTCGTGTTTTTTTTGGGCTTGTTTGTAGTGTAGTTGCTTATTTGGGCTTGTTCCCAGCTCCATAGTACTTGTCAAGCAGATATTTTATATATGTTATTTAAAGTTAGGAGTTTGTCTTGCCTGTTCCCTCTGTCCCTCCCCTTTCCCCATACACACAGGAGACAGCAGAGTTGTTTCCCACCCACATCCTGCTTTTAATTGGTTCTGACCCAGATGGCAACGAGTACTAGCCAATCAGAGGCGCAGAGCAGGGCAATCTGTTTTTTTCTGGTTAGGTAAATGTCAATGAGCGACGTTTAAATGAAAATACGTGCGAATGATGGTGGACTGTATCTGCATCTTCTGCATGGCCGAGACAAAGTGGGTGAAATACGGGAAGAAATATAACAAAGACTGGGAGAAAGAAAGGAGTAAAATAATGGATTCAACCCATCGTGGGGGACAACTCAAAAGCACTGTGCAGAGTATGTAAGCAGACCTTGTACAACATGCTAGCACAGAAAAACATTTTAAAAATGCAACACCGTTCTCCACAATGAGGCTTACGGACATTGGGTTCACAGTCTCCAAACAGAACGAGTCAAGACAGAGAGCTGAGCTGAAGGTAGCCACCTATGTAGCTTGTCACACATCCATTAAATCAGTCAATCACATTGGGGAGTTAATTTGCTCAACTTGTGACAAAGACATCAAAATGCACCGGACAAAATGCGCGGCATTATTTAACCATGCCATTGCTCCATGTATGTTCAAAGAACTTCAGAGGGATATTGGAGGTGCTGAATACTCCCTTGTTATTGATGAAAGCACAGACATATCATCTGTCAAGCAACTGTGTGTGGTAAACCGCTACTTCAGTATGACACTGAACAAAGTTGTGTCCACCTATTTGGGTTTGATAAACTTGGGGGGTGAAACAGCAGAGGCTATTGCCTCCACTCTGAACCGTTTTCTACAGAGTATTGGACTGGACATCAAAAAGTGCATTGGATTAGGTACAGATGGCTGCAGTGTCATGGTAGGGAAGAGGAATTCAGTGTACACTCACCTTCTCCAGAAAAACCCAAATCTCCAGCTGCTCAAGTGTGTGTGCCATTCCATACAGCTGTGTGTAAGCAAGGCAGTGGAGACCCTCCCACGCACTTGGTCTCATTCTCACAACTGGTTTTCCCACAGTGCGCTTAGCCGCCGTGAGTATGCTACAGCCTCATCAATCCTGGTGAAATCCCTTTGATGCTTGTACAGATGTCGGGTACACGATGGCTTTCCATCCATGATTGCTGTTTGCGCATACTCAATCAGCGGGATGAACTGAAGCTTCACTTCCAGCTAACCAAAGACCACCAGAGATGTTATGATGCTGAAATCCTGCACCAGGTGTACAGTGATCCTGTTAACAAACTGTACCTGCTGTTTTAATGCCTTTTCTACAAGAATTCAACAGGATCAACAAGCTGTTCCAGCAGGACAGGGGCAATCCATTCAAAATGTTGGAGTGTCTGCTTCTTTTCTTTCGCTCCCTCATCTCCAGAGTGGTGAGACCTGGAATGATCCCCACATCAGATGAACTGCTTGTAATCGACATAACAGACCCCAGTGTTTTGTTACCTGTGGGTGCAGTCAATTATGGGGTCACCTTCATGATGGCATTGGATGAGGCAATGGAGAGCACGGCTGAGAGAAATATGAAGAATAGGTGCCGTGACTTCTTGGGCTGAAGCGGGCAGACAAGTGCAACAGAGACACCCAGCTAACATCCAGATATGGAAATCTATGACTGTGTTACTTAAGTAAATTGAACTCCTAGATCAATTTAACTGGAAAATCTCAAATGTCATGGATGCTGTTGCACCTATTAAAACTAAGACGACCTTGATCAGAAAGAAAACACCATGGAGGAACACTATGATGGTAAAGGCTTTAAAAACAGAATGCAGGAAAGCAGAGTGTAAGTGGAGAAAAACTGAACTTCAAATTCACCATGACCTCTACAAAATAAGTCTTTGTAATTTCAACTATGAGTTAGTAAAGGCTAGACAGCGACACTTTTCTGAAATTATTAATAAGAACATCAACAACACTCGCACTCTATTTGCTATGGTTGATAAGCTGACAAACCCCCCTAAACAGATAGCTCCAGAACTCCTTTCCACAGTAAAATGCAATGAATTTGCTTGCTTTTTCAGTGAAAAAATCCAGTCCATAAGGTTAAATATTAGCACAAATCAACAAAACAATAAAATAACGCAATCCCTAAGACCTCCCAGGAATAACTCAACTGCGATGTCAGAATTTAATACAGTTGACCAAAAAACCATAGAGGAAACAGTTCAGCATCTAAAACCATCAACATGCTGTCTTGACAAAATGCCATCAGACTTTTTTAAAACTATTGTGAACTCTGTCCAAATAGATTTGCGACAAATACTAAATAGCTCACTCCAATCGGGCACGTTTCCTAAATCCCTAAAAGTAGCTGCTATTAAGCCACTCTTAAAAAAGAGATCGCTGGATGCTTCCATGTTAACCAACTACAGACCTATCTCAAATCTTCCTTTTATAGCCAAGATCGTTGAGAAAGTGGTTTTTAATCAACTCAGCAAATTCTTGAATTCCAGTGGCCTTTTCGACAAATTTCAATCAGGCTTCCGACCTCACCACAGCACAGAAACAGCTCTTATTAGAGTGTTAAATGATATTAGGTTAAACACTGACTCAGGCAAGGTGTCAGTTCTGGTCCTGTTGGATCTCAGTGCTGCATTTGACACTGTGGATCACAGTATATTGTTGAACAGGTTGGAAACTTGGGCAGGACTGAGCGGAACAGTCCTAGAATGGTTCAGGTCCTACTTAGAGGAGCGGAGTTATTTTGTGACCATTGGAAGTTATGAATCCAATCGAATGGCTATGACATGTGGAGTTCCTCAGGGGTCAGTTCTTGGACCCCTTCTGTTCAGTCTATATATGCTGCCTTTGGGTCAAGTTCTGCAGAACTCTAATGTAGACTATCACAGTTATGCAGATGACATGCAGATATACATAGCACTGTCCTCAGATGACTACAGTCCAATACAGTCATTGTGTCACTGTTTAGAGCAAGTAACAAATTGGATGAACCAAAATTTCCTTCAATTAAATCAGGACAAAACTGAGGTAATTGTTTTTGGCAATAAAGAGAAGAGGACTGCCGTCAGTAAACATCTCGAGTCACTCTCTCTAAAAACTAGGGACCAAGTCAGAAACCTTGGCGTGCTGATAGACTCAGATTTGACCTTCAGCAGTCATATCAAATCCATCGCCAAAACAGCCTTCTATCATCTTAAGAACATATCCAGAGTGAAGGGTTTTATGTCTCAAACAGACCAGGAGAAGTTGATTCATGCTTTTATCTCCAGTAGACTCGACTACTGTAACGGCCTTCTGACTGGACTCCCACAAAAAAGCATTAAACAACTGCAGCTCATTCAGAATGCTGCAGCTCGAGTTTTAACCAGAACAAAGAGATCAGAGCACATTACTCCAGTCCTAAAGTCTTTACACTGGCTCCCAGTCAGCTATAGAATAGACTTTAAAGTTCTGCTACTGGTCCACAAATCACTGAATGGTTTAGGTCCAGAATACATGAATGACATCTTAGTAGAATACAAACCCAGTAGGGCTCTGAGATCTACTGACTTAGGTCAGATAGTGAAGCCCAGAGTTCAAACTAAACATGGTGAAGCAGCGTTTAGCTGTTATGCTGCACAAAACTGGAACAAACTACCAGCTGAACTGAAATCAGCCCAAACTGTGAGCATTTTTAAATCCAAGTTAAAAACACTTCTCTTCTCCTGCGCTTATGATTGAGCTTGTTCAAAGCACTTTAAATTGTAAATTTAATTGCACTATGTCCTTTTAAATCATGATTTTATGCTGCTCTTATAGTACTTTATTTCTTTCTATTCCTCTATTCTTGTATTTTTTATTATTTTTTAATACTTATTATTATTCTAATTTTTATTTAAATTCTTATTGTTCTATGTAAAGCGCATTGAGTTGCCATTGTGTATGAAATGCGCTATATAAATAAAGCTGCCTTGCCTTAAGTCCGACTGTCATCCTGTCACAAACAAAACCACAGCTCAGCTCAGTCTCAATGCTGAAGCTCTACTCTGGTGATCTTGCAGCTCTTGAAACACAGTATCAGGCTGTTGCATATCTCCCATGGACAAACAAGGAAGACAGCCAGGCAGAGGCCTTTTGGGTTGAAGTGCTCAATTACAAAGACAGCAGTGGAGACCACCCTTTCAAAAAACTTGCCCTCTTTTCTCTGTCATTGCTTGCGATGCCTTTGAGCAATGCTGACGTAGAACAAGTGTTCTCACAGATGAGCCTGGTCAAGTCCAAACTGAGGAACAGAATGGGACAAGAAAATCTCAGCAGTATACTCCACATAAAATACGGACTGAGAAGACAAGGCATATGCTGCAAGGACTTTGCCCCAAGCCAAGAGATGTTCCAGCGCTTCAATAGTCGCATGTACTCTGAGTGGAGCATCAGAGAGCAGGGAGACGGATG
Organism: Merluccius polli; assembly: GCA_030340625.1. Taxonomy (NCBI): domain Eukaryota; kingdom Metazoa; phylum Chordata; class Actinopteri; order Gadiformes; family Merlucciidae; genus Merluccius; species Merluccius polli. Next base: position 109,904 of record JAOPHQ010006030.1, read on the forward strand.
CAGTGAAGATGGATTTTAAGTAAGGTAAGCACTGTTACCGTATCTTTTTTATTAGTGCCAGGATATGATGCTAAGAAGGAAAGTTGTTTTTGATGAATGATGATTATCCTCAAAGTACTGTAATATTTAATGGGATTTAGGGAATCCTAGGTATCCATCTTCTAGTGTTATAGCTGAAGTATAATTTGACCATATCCCTCACTAGAAAATCTTACCTTTTCTTTCTGCAGCACAAGCTCTGGCCTGTACACATGAAGGAAACAGCAGTGGAGTTATGAAGATACACCTGAAGAATTCCCCAAAGACATCAGTACAAGGCCATGTTCTACAGAGTGCAACTGCCTACTCTGTACCTGTCCTGCGGTGTCTTAAGCTCATATGCCACTTTGACATTTGACTTTGATTGTCCCTCTTTGGGTCACCACACTCTCCTCAACTAAACAAGAGGATAGTTACAATCTCATTTCACTCAAGTTTATTTAATGTTTGTTTTTATTATTTATATGGTTTTATTATGTTCTTGTTTGAATGTGGGCCATCAAGAACGTCTGGATGTAGAACTAAAACATGTTGAATGTTTCAGGATATTTAAGATATTTTCAGATATTTCATAGGTTCAGTTCAGACAAATTATGTTGTTAAATATGTTTAATTTGCACTTTGGTACCTGAAGCAACTTGAAAGATAATGGTGGTGTTATTCTTCATATATATGAGGCTAAAGTGTTGAGTCTTAAGAAAAATGTTTTAGACCAAGCCTCATCCTCACCTGTTCAAATGGTTTTGACTGGAATGGTTTTTAAACCAGTTTAGTTTATTTAAGTCTTTTCACTTTATTGCTGCACACTAAGATTATCAATAATTTCTCCTGTTTCTGGGTTATAGTTATTTAAAAATGGGATCTTCTGCAGTCCCTGCAATAATAAAAAAAAATAATTTGTGAATTCAGGATGATATTTATTTGTGTGTGCAATTTTAATTATCAGAGGTTTACTGTGTATTAGGGCTGCCCCCTAATAGTCGACCAACCGGCTTAGTCGATCGACGGAGGCTTAGTCGAATAAGTTTTCATTAGTCGCGCAAAAAGTAAAACATAAAAATAACACAAGCATCGAACAACCGAATTGATCCGAGGTCACAACGAGCCCTGATTTAACTTATCGCTGCATCTTGCATCGCTGCAGAACTACTGACCAATACACCTGGGCAGGTGGACACCTGGGGCCTCATGTACGAAGGTTGCGTACACACAAAAATGTGGCGTACGCACAAAAAAATGGCGTTCCACGCTCACGTTCAGATGTATGAAACGTGAAATGACCGTGGAAATGTGCGGTGCCTCACGTCAACTTCATGGCTGGCATACGCACGTTTCTACAGCTATTGTTCCTTTGGCGACACTTAGAGGTGACACTGGGAAACTGTTAATAATGTCAAAAACAATTAGTCATCAGAGTGATGTGCACGTCAGAGACACACTTATGAACAATTAACACACCCACCGTGTTTGCAATTATACGGGTGGATATAAAAGCATGCACAATGTGATGAAGAAAATGGTAGCCTATTACCGATGGCAGCGTTAGCGTTGTTAGAGGACCTTGCAAATGGTGCAATCCGACGTGAGCGAGTATTTAGGGAACGCGAGGATTTATTTGCAAACGATGACAATTGGCTCATAAGCCGATTTCGAATGTGCGACAAAGTATGCGGGAGTTATAAGCGTTACGGAATTTGCTCAAAAACAGCGCCGCCTAGTGGTCTTCCAAGTGTGCGGCATGAAAGTGACGCATAGAATATATTCCTCCGCTTCACCTCCACCTTCAGAGCCGACCACTTCTTCTTCACCTGTGTGTGTGTGCGCTGCTCGGACCCCACGGGTCACACACACGCTCCCACTCATCTCCTTCCTCTTCATATTGATCCCTGCTGACAGGGACAGAGAGAATCTCCCTCCGCGGCTCCACGTCATCACCACAATCTCCAACTCGGACTCTGTGAAATGTCTTTTCGTTCTTTTGTTCATGCTTGTGTTACACCCAGAGAGTGCAAGCTGACTCATGGGTTGGCATATTTTAGAAAAGATGTTATTCTGAAAGAATCAATTAAACAAAAAGACAAGTGAGTCGGCCGGTCTTCAGCGGCTTTACTGGTCCCGGTTAACTGCCGACTGAAGAACGCAGCGCAGCCCACCGTTTATATAGCCGCTGGTCGTCTCGTGCCTTTAGTACTTAATAATAATAATAATAATAATAATAATAATAATAATGCTTAAAATTGAATGGGGGGTGTCTGTAAACATGCCAAATAAAGTCCATACATATAAAATAACACATTTAAGTAAGTGGCAATAATATATAAATATCCTCTGTGCCACACTTGCTTGTTTTATCTGATCGGATAGAGGTGAATCTCAGGTCCAGGGCCTATTTACATAGATTTGCATATTTAAATGGGGCGTGGACAGGGAGGAGTTTGCCACATCTGCACGTGCGCTCAGTTCCACGTTGATCGGGATGTACAAAAGAAACGCGCTCGGATCCATGCGTACGCACACTTTGATACATCTGAATTTATTTGTGCGTATGACATTTTCGGGATTTTGGCGTATGCCAAAATCCACGCAAAAATCCACGCAAGTTTTCGTACATGAGGCCCCTGGGCAGGTATACACTTGTGCAGGTAGACACCGCTAGACACACGGGACTAATACCGGTGATCGCGTCTTTAGTTCCCCGTGTCTGATCGCTATAATTCAGAGTGTGAATATCTGTTGAATATCTAATATCTTAACTTTAAAAAACACTTTTGTATTTTTAAAGACAAGACGATAGTCGCACATCCCTTGTAACTACGCCCACAAAGGTGAACCCTCCCGGACACCACTATTAAGAACCGCTCCCCCGGAGGAGCAACACATCCACACACACCGGACACGAAAATACCAACAAACACTTTTTCCATTTGCTTGCTTTTAAATAAAGTTGTGTGCCGTTATACAGCGTGTAAATACAATTAGCAAAAGTGTTCAATGTCTCCTTCCTGGTTGTTTTTCCGACAACCTTCAGAACCGATTGGTCCATGCCGTTAATAGGCGGCCCGCTTCGTGTGTGTGCTTGTAAAAATTATATTTTAAAGGCTGATTATTATGTATTATTGTATTATCTGTAAAGTAGCACAAGGTTAACGGTGTTTCTGCTATAACACTCTCGCCCTGAAACTCAAAACACTTTGATGGCTCAAAAAATTAATTGAAGTAATTACATTAAAAGTGCGATGATTAGTCGACTAAGAAAAACTTTAGTTGGGGGCAGCCCTACTGTGTATATAATTACTTGTTACATCAGTCTATATTTGATATCCCATCAGTTTTCTAATGTTAAAAGGTGGTTTAACTCCCTCTTGTGGTCATTGTCCTGAAGCTCAGGGGGAGAAAAAGAAATAAACTGTACCGTGTACAGTTTTGCAAAACTGCACAGTTTACCAATCTGTCCACATGGATGTAAATTGACAATCTGTACCCACAGTTTTTAATCCGTCCCACGGATTGTAAAACCGTGCACACTGTTTTTTTTTCTTTTCTCTTCCCGGAACCTAGGAGGGCACCGTAGAAAAAGTCCCTTGTTTTGGGCTTGTTATCACAGGCCTGAGGTCCGTTTCACAAAGCAGGTTTAGTGAAAACTCTGAGTTTATTGACCCTGAAATGAGGGAAACTCTGAGTTTTCCGTTTCACAAAGGGAGGTAACTCAAACCAGAGAAAGAGGGCTAACTCTAGTCTGTTTCACAGAGAGAGGTAACTTAAGTTCTCGGTCTGTTACCGTAGTAACAGACTCTATGAACCTAACCTGGTCGGGACCAGGTTTTTCTCAATGAACCTCGAGTTTCTCTCTGTCTCCGCCCTCTTTCAGCCACACACGCCATTTGATTTCCTCTTTCATTCATTCAGTCAGCAGGCGAGTTTTGGCGTAGCCGTCTGTCAAAAATCATTTAAAAAATCAGAGTCAGTAGGCTATTTCAGAAGTCCATTAGGCACAGTAGGAGGCGACTTTTTTCACGAACATGGCATGTCCTTTTGACAACGATCCCGTGGATGAAGGTGCAGCATTACTGCGCAGAGAATTAAATATTCATCGGGAGAGGGTTATCAGACCGCGCAAAGATGTAGCATTTCCAGACAATTATCATTTCCAGACAATTATCTTTTTGAGCGGTACCGTTTCACATCACAGTCCATCATTTACATACACAACCTAATCCGTCCTTACATTTGCAACATTACCAACCGTAGTCATGCTCTCACATCCCAGCAGATATTGTGTGTTGCACTGCGTTTCTTTGCAAATGGAAGTTTTTTGTACAATGTCGGAGATGCAGAGCACTGTATGCAGGGCAACTGTATGCAGGGCGGTCAGAAAAGTGTGCCTTGCCCTGAAACAGCTTTTACCCATGTTTGTCTTTTTCCCTGGACATAAACCTGTCAGAGCCATCAAGGAGGTCTTGGGGGGTGGACTCAGAGGATGAACTCCCTTCAGGGATTCCCTCAGCCACTGGCCTTCCAATATATTGGCTTAGGGCCAGCTCCTCTGCCTCCGTTAGAGGTGGCGGTGCTGGGCCACCAACTGTTTTACGGGCATCTGCCTTCTTTCTGTTGGCTGAGTAGAAGTCTTTGTTAGTTTAAATAGGCTTAATTATTTAACATAACATGATATAGATGAGAAGACATTTATGTGTGTGAAAACAGCATTATGTTGGGGATAAAACAACTGCACAGTCAAATAGCCACTTAATATTTGCTTTACAGGGTAAAACATGATCAAAATGAGGTACCGCCATGCCGAGGTCTTATCTGTTTGAACAATGTTTTTATATTTAATCTTAAACTGCTGCCAAGTGCGCTTCTCCCCCGTGAGATTGCACCTAAATGAAATAAATGAATAGGCTACCATTCAAGCAGTTTTCCCCTGTATTATTATTGTGATTGCAAAGGACTACATTTAAACTTACGCATTGACCCGAGCAGCATTGTTCTCCCACGCGGTCTCCCTCTCTTTTGCAGCTGTAGGAGTGTTGCACTTCTTTCTAAAAACGTGTTGAAACTCGCCATATGAGCGCATTAGGATTTCCAATTCGAGGTTGGTGAAAAACGTAGCCTCCTCTTCCCCGTTGCCATGGTGACTCGTTGAATCGGAGCTCCATTGATGCTGGCTTTTTATAGTTGTGGTGCACGTGCTTAACTCTAGGTGAAACTACTCTGAGTTGATTAAACTAACTCAAATCCGCTGTTCTGGAACCGAAAACTCAGAGTTTCCCTCATTTCAGAGTTAATAAACTCAGAGTTTTCACTAAACCTGCTTTGTGAAACGGACCTCTGGTTGCTTATTTGTCTCGCGAGATCTGGCAACACTGCTTATTTCTCCTTTAAAATAGCAAAATGTTTTCTCCATGTTGGTCCAGTTTGAAATCCGAAAGCAGATAGCCCACAACTGAAAGCGTTTGTCTAATCAGGTGCAGCCAGGAAGTGTTTGCGCGGGCTATTGCCCGCCCAATGGGGAAACAACAATCACATGTCATCTCTCACTCCGGCCAATGGTGCAACTCTATCATGTAGCTGTGAAAACTCTGCGTGCCCTCTAGTTGTTATATAGTGTTTGGGGCGGGCAATGCTAAAGTATGGCTCCAGTGCGTCATCGATCCACAATTACGTATGTCTAAGGGCGTGTTCACACCTAGCTTTTTTTTTTTCTGCCAGCGCTTTTTACATTGTATTCCTATGTAGCAGAGCGTTTTTGGAAAACGTCCCCGGCGTTTTTTTAAACACCTCTCTCAGCGTTTTTTTCTCCTGCACCAAGCGTAAAAAAAAGTTGAAAAAAGTTCAACTGTCAGGAAAAAAAAGAGCCTGACGTCAGGCGCTTTTTTGACAACTGACCAATCACAGTTCGCCGCAAATCGCGCATCATCGAAACGAAGCTCCTGGACTATGATGGTCGGCACCTTGCTGCCGCCTTCCCCGAGTGATATCGTGCACCCACAAACGTGCAGGTACATGATTCTCCTCATCGTCAGCTAGGGCCAATGCAAGTGCCAATCGCCTGTTTCTAGCCATTTTGTAACAACGATGTAAGGGTAGCCTGGATACGTAGTAGGCGAGTAACGTCAGGGTTTAGAGTGGGTTCGTGGCTAGGCGATAGAAAAAATGCTCTCGCTTTTAGGACAAAAAGCTGCTAGCTTTTTTTTTTTGTTGAAAAAACGGTCGGCTCAACTTTTCCCTATCACAAAAAACGCTAGGTGTGAACACGCCCTAACTCCACAATTAAGTATACATGTTCTACAGTCTACATACACGTTTTCAGCAATTAACGTGTAATGTGTTCAGAAACAAATCTCTGAATTTGTAAAGCATCTTGAGATTTGGTTAATTTACTTCCCGTAGATGTTACTGCGGTCAAGCCAGCCGTCAACATTTTCAAGTGCGCCCTTATTGCCGACTTTATGGCAAATACTTTGAGACAACTGGGAAAGTCAGCGCTAGCTTACTGCAGCCTGTGGAAACTTCCGGTCAAAATAAAACGTGGGTATTAAATGTATAAAACGTTTATTTAAAAAATATAAAGAATGTTAAGTCACATGACCTGGAAGGAATGCTCATATTTACATGATGAAATGTATTAAGAATTAATAAGAAAAATACGAGAAGTGTTAAAATGCTATAAAAAGAGGTGTGTCTCATACAACAAGTGTGGCTATACTGTCCGACACTGATTATGAGCCAATAGGTCACATGACCTGGAAGTTATTGAGCTTTAATGTTCATATTTACATTATGAAATGTAAGAGACTGAACCAGAGACCATCCTCCCGGCATCTCGTGTGGTGGCAGCAGTAAATTGGCGAATAGAGGCTCTGGTGAAGCAGGCGCAACGCTCATAACCTGACCCAGGTAACGGCCCCTCTAACCAGCTTTTTGTCCCAGACTCTACCAGGTCCCAGGTCCTCCAGTGGGCTCACGCCTCTAAGATCTCTTGCCATCCTGGTTACCAGCGAACACTGGATTTCCTACGGCGGAAGTTTTGGTGGCCATCCATGGCGAGAGACACAAGAGCTTTTGTAGCCGCCTGTTCTGTCTGTGCCCGTGGTAAATCCTCCCACCAGTCACCAGCTGGACTATTACACCCCTTGCCGGTTCCTAGTCGCCCCTGGTCCCACATTGCTGTGGACTTTGTGTCCGGACTGCCTACCTCTGAAGGTAACGACATTATCCTCACCATTGTGGATCGTTTCTCTAAGTCTGTTCATTTCGTGCCTCTGCCCAAGCTCCCCTCGTCTCTAGAAACTGCCAAACTCCTGGGGCCTCATGTACGAAGGTTGCGTACGCACAAAAACGTGGCGTACGCAAAAAAAAATGGCGTTCCACGCTCACGTTCAGATGTATGAAACGTGAAATGACCGTGGAAATGTGCGGTGCCTCACGTCAACTTCATGGCTGGCGTACGCACGTTTCTACAGCTATTGTTCCTTTGGCGACACTTAGAGGTGACGCTGGGAAACTGTTAATAATGTCAAAAACAATTAGTCATCAGAGTGATGTGCACGTCAGAGACACACTTATGAACAATTAACACACCCACCGTGTTTGCAATTATACGGGTGGATATAAACGCATGCGCAATGTGATGAAGAAAATGGTATTACCGATGGCAGCGTTAGCGCTGTTAGAGGACCTTGCAAATGGTGCAATCCGATGTGAGCGAGTATTTAGGGAACGCGAGGATTTACTTGCAAACGATGACAATTGGCTCATAAGCCGATTTCGAATGTGCGACAAAGTATGCGGGAGTTATTAGCGTTACGGAATTTGCTCAAAAACAGCGCCACCTAGTGGTCTTCCTAGTGTGCGGCATGAAAGTGACGCATAGAATATATTCCTCCGCTTCACCTCCACCTTCAGATCCGACCACTTCTTTTTCACCTGTGTGTGTGTGTGTGTGCGCGCTGCTCGGGCCCCACGGCATGTAACGCCTCACACACACACTCCCACTCATTTCCTTCCTCTTCATATTGATCCCTGCTGACGGGACCAGAGAGAATCTCCCTCCGCGGCTCCACTTCAGTCACCACAATCTCCAACTCGGACTCTGTGAAATGTCTTTTCTTTCCTTTGTTCATGCTTGTGTTTACACCCATAGAGTGCAAGCTGACTCAAGGGTTGGCATATTTTAGAAAAGATGTTATTCTGAAAGAATCAATTAAACAAAAAGACAAGTGAGTCGGCCGGTCTTCAGTGGCTTTACTGGTCCCGGTCCACAGTTTATATAGCCGCGGGTGGTCTCGTGCCTTTAATAATAATAATAATAATAATAATAATAATAATAATATTAATAATAATAATAATGCTTAAAATTGAATGGGGGGTGTCTGTAAAAATGCCAAATAAAGTCCATACATATAAAATAACACATTTAAGTAAGTGGCAATAATATATAAATATCCTCTGTGCCACACTTGCTTGTTTTATGTGATCGGATAGAGGTGAATCTCAGGTCCAGGGCCTATTTACATAGATTTGCATATTTAAATGGGGGCGTGGACAGGGAGGAGTTTGCCACATCTGCACGTGCGCTCAGTTCCACGTTGATCGGGATGTATGAAAGAAACGCGCTCGGATCCATGCGTACGCACACTTTCATACATTTGAATTTATTTGTGCGTACGACATTTTCGGGGTTTTGGCGTACACCAAAATCCACGCACAAATCCACGCAAGCCTTCGTACATGAGGCCCCTGGTCACCCATGTGTTCCGCCTGCATGGAATCCCTCAGGACATTGTTTCAGACCGTGGTCCACAATTCGCCTCCCAGGTTTGGCGAGCCTTCTGCCAGGCCTTGGGCGCTTCAATCAGTCTCACCTCAGCATATCACCCACAATCCAACGGCCAGACAGAACGGCTAACCAGCAATTGGAGGCGGCCCTGCGCTGTGTTGCCGCCCGGCATCCGGTCTCCTGGTGCACATTTCTTCCATGGATCGAATATGCACACAACTCCCTCACCTGCGCTGCCACAGGTATGTCCCCGTTCATGACAGCTTATGGTTTTCAACCTCCAGTGTTCCCCTCTCAGGAAGAGGAGGTGGCGGTCCCATCAGTACAGGACCACCTGCGCCGGTGCCGCCGGATTTGGACTGAGGCTTGTGTCGCCCTGCTACGGACAGCGGCTAGAAACCAACGCCTGGCGGATCACCACCGACTTCCTGCCCCGGATTACACTCCTGGTCAAGAGGTATGGCTGTCTTCTCGAGACCTGCCTTTGCAGGTGGAGTCTCGAAAGCTGGCTCCACGATTTATTGGACCCCCCCCCCCCCCCCCCCCCGGCTCATCGACGACCACCCAGCCTACACAGTTTACCAGATCCTGGACGTCCGACGGCGGGGCCAGGGGTTTCCAGTATCTGGTGAATTGGGAAGGGTACGGACCGGAGCAGCGCTCTTGGGTTCCCCGAGGCTTCATCCTGGACCCCTCCCTTCTGTCTGACTTCTACCGATCCCATCCTGACAAGCCCGGTAGGCCGCCAGGAGGCGTCCGTTGAGGGGGGGGTACTGTCATGGCTCTGCTCCCTTTGCTCCTCCTCCTTCCCTGTGTGTGTGTGTGTGTGTTTGAGGGTGCGGCCTACACTCACCTCACCTGTGTGCTGCCTCACCTGCTCTCAATCATTCATCAGTCCCAGCCTTCAAGAACCCCGCCATCTGTTCATTCGTCGCCAGATTGTTGTTCAGCCAACGTGGTGGAACCCTCGTGTGCAGTTCAATTTCCAGAGTCAGCTCTCCTGTGCCTCCATGTCTCCGATCTCTCTTGCCTTTTCACCTGCCTGTTCCTGCCGTGGCCGCCCCTCATTCCCCCCTGTGAGTGTGTGTGCGTGTGGAATAAAGACCCTTCAACCGTCCATACTGTCTGTGTTTGCTCCTGGGTTCAGTCAACTAGCCGTGACACATTAAAGCTCAATAACGTCCAGGTCATGTGACCTTTTGGCTTATAATCAGTGTAGAACAGTAGATCTACACTTGCTGTATGAGACACACCTCTTTTTATAACATTTTAACACTTCTCATATTTGTAATTAATTTTTAATACATTTCATAATGTAAATATGAGCATTAAAGCTCAATAGCTTCCAGGTCATGTGACCTATTGGCTCAAAATCAATGTAGGACAGTAGATCTACACTTGCTGTATGAGACATACCTCTTTTTATAGCATTTTATCACATCATATTTTATATGAATTAGAACACCAACACAGCACAGGCTGAAAAGAGACACATTTACTAATTAAGTCCAGCTCCTGTAATGACAGATAACGGATGGAAACCTGCATAAAAGAAACAAACGTATGCACAAGCAGAATTTAGCGTGCACAAGCAGTTACCAATGGTAACAATTTGCAGAATAGCACCATCAATCTATAACACAAGCCAATGAGGGCCTGTGGCTCATTGATGGTTCCTATAAAATATGGCTCATCGCAATCATACTGTTCTTATTTAGTTCATTTTTATTGTAAAAAGGTTGATGCTAAGTGCTCAGGAGGGACTGTTCTTAATGCTAGTAGGATAGCTAGTGGTTGACAATCCTGGGTGCCAGAACACAATGAAGAAGGAAGGAGGAGACACGTCATTTTTTCCAAGAATGATCTGTATTCATGATTTGGACATGGATGTGTATGTGTGTGGTCCAAAACAGAGAGATGAACATCAGTCACCTTTGTAGATATAGATATACTGTATACATATACAATATAATATATAATATAAACATAGGTTGAACATAATCAAACAAATATCAGCCTATGTTAACCAGGGCATTTAGGTACTGATTACAGGGAAAGCACAATGACACAGCACATTGTGAAGATAGGCACTGAATCAATGATCCCTTGCGCCATCATGTGGACAACTTAAATGTAAAAAAACAAAAACAAAAAAAACAGTACAACTAGTTCTCACTTGATTAGTTCTCACATGGCTTGCCAAGACATCTTGGAAATCGCTTGCACAGATGCACGCAGCTAATTACAAGCCAGATGATTGCTCACTGCTGGCATATAATGCCGTGGCCACCAATAAAAAAATAATAACAAAAGTTGTGGAAAATATTAACCCAAGCCCAAAATCCATGTACCTTTTGTACAGCCGCCCCCAAATGTGCATGCACATTTGTTCTTTGAAAGGTGACTCATTTCTGCTTTGTGTTGGCAGGTGTAGTGAGGATGTCCTTCTCCCCAGCCGAGAGAGATGGCAGGACAACCAACCTTGCCACTGGTCGGGTGTATACCTGCCCTTTAATGTTCACCTCCGCTGCCCTGATGTGACCGGCTGGGGATGAATGCCACTTCTGCCGGCTTTGTAAGTCGGGGAGGTAGTCATGAATAAACCTGGACCAGAACTGGTCAGCCAGTACTTGAGATTGTCGCCAGCGCCTGCAACTGAGTAGTTGCGTCGCTGAATAGACCACCTGTGGTAGTGATCCATCAGGCCACCCCATCACCAAGCTGTTGGCCATCATGGGGTCAAGGTCTGCAACACTGGATAAAATATAGCCTAGTGGCTTTGAGTTAAATATAGTCTCCACTTCAAGAAGGACGGTAAAGAGAACTTCCTCGGGTAATGGTTGAGTGCCCACTGTAGAGTGGGCGCAAATTTCTCGCTCCCACACTCAAATATATGAACGCTCCCCCCCAAAATAGGGGGCTGCCGGAGGGTTAAATTGGAAGACTATTCTCTGAGGAGCAAGTCGCTTCTGTAACTCAGGGGGGGGGGGGGGGGGGGGGGGGCAAACCCCAGTCCAGCAAACACCTCTCACAGCTCCCTTTCTCCTCTGAAATTAGTCCCCTGTTCCAAGCAGCTTGGAACAGCTCAGCTTAGATTCATCTCTGGCAATGACACAACCCAAGGCCAACAAGGAGTCTGCATCCATACTTCTCAGGAGTTCCAGGTGCACCGCTCTGGTGGTAAGGCACTTAAAGATGATCCCCCATCTTTTCTCAGGGCGCCTTCCGATCTTCACTAGCAGTGTGCCAAAGCAGTCTATCCCTGTAGAATGGAAGGCAAGCTTGTGAAGACGGAGGCGAACAGAGGGTAAATCTGCCATTTTAGGGAGGATCGGCCATGCCCTCCAGTGCTGGCAATCTGAACAGGTGTGCTGATATCACCCTATTGCTTCTCGTCCACCGAGGATCCAGAGGGAGCGGCGTCTCTCCGCCAAGACTCTTCCTGGACCTGGATGGTGTAGTCGACAGTTGTAGTCCTGAATTAGTAACCTAGTACTGGGGTGGGATGCATCCAGAACAGTGGGGTGGACAGTGGAGGGATTCAGCTTATCCGATTGCTGGAGCCTACCATCAACCCTGAAGAGATTGACTAGTCGATCTCAGGAGCTAAGGTAAGTAGACGAAGCCGGTACTCAGGAAAGGACTTCAGTGGAGTCCGTGTTGGTTTGAAGCAGAATGCAGTCTTACGGAGCTCGGTAGCATTTTCCCAGATGCTTATCCTAGATGAGAAATTGGGAGTTTTAGGTTTACCTCAGGTGAGGTCATCTGCTGGATTGTTCACAGAGTCAACATGGCGCCAGGTACAGTGTTCTGTTAGTTCCTGGATCTCTGCTACCCTGGTGCCAAGGAATACCTTATACCGACAATACTCAGAGTGCAGCCAGGTCAGCACGGTAATGTAGTCTGTCCACAATGCAGTTCGATCTATCTTCAGGGTAAGATTCATTAAAACCTTGGCTAGCTGGGCTGCAGTTATATAAGTAAATATAAACTCAGCTCACATTAAACATACTTCTGTCACACCTGCTTCTGTTTCCTCCTCAGACATGCCGTCTACTTCAGCATCTTCAGGCACCTGAGGTTCATCAACTCATCAACTCCACAGTATATCAACCGCAGTGTTTCATCTTCTCATCGTCAGATTGTTGTCTTCACTCCTTGGTAGCTAAATCCCTTTAGCAAATTACCAGTTTACTCATGTTTCTGATTTCCTCTTGTTCCTTCGTTCCTCTCCAGTGAATCAATGTTCCCTGTGTGCAGGTTACTCTCCGTCTGTCTGCTTGCCTACTCGTTGCCGAACCATTGCCTGTCTGACTACCAGCCTGTTGCCGAACCATTGCCTGTCTGACTACCTGCCAGTTGCCAAACTTTTGCCTGTCTGCCTACCTGCCATTCCCTGTTTACATTGACTCCCATTTGTTAATAGATCCCCAGTTTGTCACTCAGTTTCCTGTGTCGGTGTTCTGTGTTTGGTCTTACTAAGATGGCGCCGCGGACGGCTGCCTCGGTGTGTTGGTGCGCGTTTTGTTTTGTTTTGTGCTTTAACTCTGTTTTTGGTGATTGTACCCGGAGCTATTTCACCAGTGAAGAGCTCAGGAACATCAGGGTAACAACACCAGAGGATTTATTTCCTACTTTTCTTCTCCCTACACTGGAAATTTTGGACATTCTGGTCAAAGGTGCGCATTCTTTTGCTCACGCAGTGAAATGCCGGAGGAGAGGGAGACGGGCCGGTGCGCTTGTGCGTCTTCACCAGTGCGGATTACGCACACCTTTACCGGGAATATTTCTCTCTAATGTGCGTTCACTGCCCAACAAACTGGAGGAATTACAACTACTGTTGGGGAAGAACAGGGACTTTCCTTCATCTGCTGTTTTGTGCTTCACGGAGATGTGGCTTAGTGGACTAATACCGGACTCTGCGCTGCACCTGGCAGGCTTCCAACTCTGCAGAGCGGACAGAGACACTGAACTTTCCGGCAAAACTAAAGGTGGAGGAATCTGTTTCTACATCAACAGCGGTTGGTGCAACGACGTGACAGTGATCCAGCAGCACTGTTCTCCTGATCTGGAATCTTTCATCATAAACTGTAAGCCTTTTTATTCACCCCGTGAGTTTGCTTCATTCATTCTGGTCGGTGTTTACATCCCGCCGCAGGATAATGTGCAGGACGCACAGCGCATGCTGGCCGACCAGATCCTGTGTGTGGAGCGGTCCAACCCAGACTATTTAGTTATCGTCCTTGGTGAGTTTAATAAAGGGAATCTCACTCACGATCTCCCTAAATACAGACAGGTTATTAAATGCCCGACCAGGGGGGAAAACATTCTGGATCACTGTTACACCACAGTCAGGGATGCTTATCACGCTGTCCCCCGCGCTGCACTGGGCCACTCTGACCATGTCATGGTCCACCTGATTCCTGCATACAGGCAGAAACTAAAGCTCTGCAAACTTGTAGTGAGGACTTCAAGGAAGTGGACCAGTGAGGCGGTGGAGGTTCTCCAGGCGTGTTTGGACTCTACTGACTGGGATGTGTTCAGCACTGCTACCAACAGTCTGGATGAGTACACAGAGGCTGTGACGTCATACATCAGCTTCTGTGAGGACTGCTGTGTACCATCACGCACCAGGGTGATTTACAACAACGACAAACCCTGGTTCACAGCCAAACTCCGAAGGTTAAGGTTGGATAAAGAAGAGGCCTTCAGGAGTGGGGACAAAAACAGATTCAAAGAGGAATGAGAAGCTCCAACATCAATTCTCAGCCAACGACTCTGCATCTGTCTGGAAGGGGCTCAGGCAGATCACCAACTACAAGCCTAAAGCCCCCCACTCCATCAACGACCAACGCCTAGCCAACGACCTGAACAAGTTCTACTGCTGCTTTGAGAGACAAAGGGACAGTCCTGCAACCATCCCGCACGACTCCTCCCAACAACTCCAGCTCCAATGTATCACCTCCACCTCCCCCTCCTCAGCAGGGGCCGGGGCACCTCCACCAATGCCCACCTTAAAGGTCCCCCCCCCCCCACTCCCCCACCCACCTCAGTGACGACTCTTTCCATCCATGAGAGGGATGTCAACAAACTCTTCAAGAGACAGAACCCCCGGAAAGCAGCTGGACCGGATTCTGTCTCCCCATCCACCTTGAAGCACTGCGCTGATCAGCTGTCTCCAGTGTTCACAGACATTTTCAACACCTCACCTTCCCCCCAGAGCTGCGTTCTTTCCCCTCTGCTCTTCTCCCTGTACACGAACAGCTGCACCTCCAGTCACCAGTCTGTCAAGCTTCTGAAGTTTGCGGATGACACCACCCTCATCTGACTCATTTCTGATGGTGACGAGTCTGCCTACAGGTGGGAGGCTGACCATCTGGTGACATGGTGCCACCGAAATAACCTAGAGCTCAACGCTCTAAAGACAGTGGAGATGGTTGTGGATTTCAGGAAGAACTCAGCCTCACCCTCACCCATCACCCTCTGTGACTCCACAATTGACACTGTGGAGTCCTTCCGCTTCCTGGGAAGCATCATCTCCCAGGACCTCAAGTGGGAGCTGAACATCAGCTCCCTCATCAAGAAAGCCCAGCAGAGGATGTACTTCCTGCGACAGCTGAAGAAATTCAACCTGCCAAGGACAATGATGGTGCACTTCTACTCCTCCATCATTGAGTCCATCCTCACCTCCTCCATCACCATCTGGTACGCTGCTGCCACCGCCAAGGACAAGGGCAGACATTCGGTGTCATTCGGTCTGCAGAGAAGGTGATTGGCTGCAATCTGCCGTCGCTCGACCTGTACACCTCCAGGACCCTGAGGCGTGCAGGAAAGATTGTGGCTGATCCCTCCCACCCCGGACACAAACTCTTTGAGACACTCCCCTCTGGTAGGAGGCTGCGGTCCATCAGGACAAAAACCTCACGCCACAAGCCTGATCAACAAGGCCTGGACCTAAATGCTACACTAACTAACGTAGCATATTAGTCCTTCTACTCGCCCCAAGACCAAACACCCGCAATTTTTATCTTTCGCCCCCCCCCCCCCCCATCCAGCACATGCCTCGGCCAAGGCCACTGCTGGAACACAACAATCCCCCTGGAGAACAACGCTCTTGCATTCCC
>JAOPHQ010006031.1:0-52500 GCA_030340625.1 Merluccius polli
AATTAAGCCTCAAAGTTGCATCTTTAGCTTCTTTTAAACATGACAAAACGGTCTAATACTCCATATTTACTGTACAATAACAACACTTTGGTCCATAAGTTCAGGCAATGGTTGGTACAGTTGACTTCAGGACCACTCTGACTACTCCCTCACTCATTATCAAACATTTTTACTGTATACTTTTGGAGATATTAAGCCTCAAAGTTGCATCTTTAGCGTGTGTGTGAATATTAAACAGGAAAAAGGCCTTATACTCCATTTTTACTGTACTATAACATCACTTTGCTCCATAAGTTCAGAGAAAGGTTGGTACAGTTGACTTCAGGACCACTCTGACTACTCCCTCACTCATTATCAAACATTTGTACTGTATACTTTTGGAGAAATTAAGCCTCAAAGTTGCATCTTTAGCTTCTTTTAAACATGACAAAACGGTGTAATACTCCATATTTACTGTACAATAACATCACTTTGGTCCATAAGTTCAGGCAATGGTTGGTACAGTTGACTTCAGGACCACTCTGACTACTCCCGCACTCATTATCAAACATTTTTACTGTATCATTTTGGAGAAATTAAGCCTCAAAGTTGCATCTTTAGCGTGTGTGTGAATTTTAAACAGGAAAAATGCCTTATGCTCCATTTTTACTGTACAATAACAACACCTTGGTCCATAAGTTCAGGCAATGGTTGGTACAGTTGACTTCAGGACCACTCTGGCTACTTCCTCACTCAATATCAAACATTTGTACTGTATCATTTTGGAGAAATTAAGCCTCAAAGTTGCATTTTTTTATTTATATTTTTTTAAGGAAGAAATGCCTTATACTCCATTATTTACTGTACAATAACATCACTTTGGTCCATAAGTTCAGGCAATGGTTGGTACAGTTGACTTCAGGACCACTCTGACTACTCCCTCAATCATTATCAAACATTTTTACTGTATCATTTTGGAGTAATTAAGCCTCAAATTTGCATCTTTAGCTTCTTTTAAACATGACAAAACGGTCTAATACTCCATATTTACTGTACAATAACAACACTTTGGTCCATAAGTTCAGGCAATGGTTGGTACAGTTGACTTCAGGACCACCCTGGCTACTTCCTCAGTCATTATCAAACATTTTTACTGTATCATTTTGGAGAAATTAAGCCTCAAAGTTGCATTTATTTATTTATATTTTTTTAAGGAAAAAATGCCTTATACTCCATATTTACTGTACAATAACAACACTTTGGTCCATAAGTTCAGGCAATGGTTGGTACAGTTGACTTCAGGACCACCCTGGCTACTTGCTCACTCAATATCAAACATTTGTACTGTATACTTTTGGAGAAATTAAGCCTCAAAGTTGCATTTTTTTATTTATATTTTTTTAAGGAAGAAATGCCTTATACTCCATATTTACTGTACAATAACATCACTTTGGTCCATAAGTTCAGGCAATGGTTGGTACAGTTGACTTCAGGACCACTCTGACTACTCCCTCAATCATTATCAAACATTTTTACTGTATCATTTTGGAGTAATTAAGCCTCAAAGTTGCATCTTTAGCTTCTTTTAAACATGACAAAACGGTCTAATACTCCATATTTACTGTACAATAACAACACTTTGGTCCATAAGTTCAGGCAATGGTTGGTACAGTTGACTTCAGGACCACCCTGGCTACTTCCTCAGTCATTATCAAACATTTTTACTGTATCATTTTACAGTAAAAATGGAGCATAAGGCATTTTTCCTGTTTAAAATTCACACACGCTAAAGATGCAACTTTGAGGCTTAATTTCTCCAAAATGATACAGTAAAAATGTTTGATAATGAGTGCGGGAGTAGTCAGAGTGGTCCTGAAGTCAACTGTACCAACCATTGCCTGAACTTATGGACCAAAGTGTTGTTATTGTACAGTAATAATTGAGCATTTTTCCTGTTTAAAATTCACACACGCTAAAGATGCAACTTTGAGGCTTAATTTCTCCAAAATGATACAGTAAAAATGTTTGATAATGAGTGCGGGAGTAGTCAGAGTGGTCCTGAAGTCAACTGTACCAACCATTGCCTGAACTTATGGACCAAAGTGATGTTATTGTACAGTAAATATGGAGTATTACACCGTTTTGTCATGTTTAAAAGAAGCTAAAGATGCAACTTTGAGGCTTAATTTCTCCAAAAGTATACAGTACAAATGTTTGATAATGAGTGAGGGAGTAGTCAGAGTGGTCCTGAAGTCAACTGTACCAACCTTTGTCTGAACTTATGGAGCAAAGTGATGTTATTTTACAGTAAAAATGGAGTATAAGGCCTTTTTCCTGTTTAAAATTCACACACGCTAAAGATGCAACTTTGAGGCTTAATTTCTCCAAAGTATACAGTAAAAATGTTTGATAATGAGTGAGGGAGTAGTCAGAGTGGTCCTGAAGTCAACTGTACCAACCATTGCCTGAACTTATGGACCAAAGTGATGTTATTGTACAGTAAATATGGAGTATAAGGCCTTTTTCCTGTTTAAAATTCACACACACGCTAAACATGCAACTTTGAGGCTTAATTTCTCCAAAATGATACAGTAAAAATGTTTGATAATGACTGAGGGAGTAGTCAGGGTGGTCCTGAAGTCAACTGTACCAACCTTTGTCTGAACTTATGGAGCAAAGTGATGTTATAGTACAGTAGAAATGGAGTATTAGACCGTTTTGTCATGTTTAAAAGAAGCTAAAGATGCAACTTTGAGGCTTAATTTCTCCAAAAGTATACAGTAAAAATGTTTGATAATGAGTGAGGAAGTAGTCAGGGTGGTCCTGAAGTCAACTGTACCAACCTTTGTCTGAACTTATGGAGCAAAGTGATGTTATTGTACAGTAAATATGGAGTATAAGGCATTTTTTCCTGTTCAAAAACCAAATATCAAAAATGCAACTTTGAGGCTTAATTTCTCCAAAATGATACAGTAAAAATGTTTGATATTGAGTGAGGAAGTAGCCAGGGTGGTCCTGAAGTCAACTGTACCAACCATTGCCTGAACTTATGGACCAAAGTGTTGTTATTGTACAGTAAAAATGGAGCATAAGGCATTTTTCCAGTTTAAAATTCACACACACACACACACACACACACAAACCGGAAACTAGCGCTTGAGCATTCGCCGTAAGTTCCATGATACGGGCGCAGTTAAAATGTTTGTGCGGCTGACTTGACTCCGCGAAGACGAACGACGGCTCATTTGACCGCAGTAGTTCTGGGCATGTACAGTAATGTGCTACGTCAATCAGTGTGGGGGGCTTGCGTGTTGAAGGGACCGGGGGGGTTACGGGGGCGTGGCCCGGGGGACCGGTTTGCGGTGGTTTTTGGGGGGAACTTACGTTGTTGGTTACAGTTTTACGAGTAGTGTGTTTGCAGCAATAAAGGTTGTACAAGCAATAATGACTGGATATTCTTATGTCACCGGCGAGGTCATTACAATATATATATATAGTATCTATTTACAATAGATACAAATCAGTATTCAGTTAAATGTACTTATTATACATAACATATCTGACATAGATATATATGCTCAGATATGTTTTTTATAACTTATCTTGGCATGTTTTACTGACTTAATATTCAAGTAAAAATGACGCTTATCGACTATGCTGTTCTCGATTGTACGGGCTTCGGGAATGTGTGACGTATTTTAAAGTGGACGGAGGAGGGGGGTTTGAAGCGACACTTTGTTGTGTACAAACACACATTGACTACAAATGACACGCACAAAGTCACTTCTGTTCCTGTGTGGCTGGACTCTGCATATATTATTATTCTTTATTTTACCTTACACGCGGTCGTTTTAATAGTCAGTTTGTTGGCTAGCAGGAGCTGGTGAGTTACTGCAGACTAGACCCTCCGTCAGCTCAGTTTCAAATCATCATTCATTTATTTTCGCTGAAGCATCCTCTGTAACACAATGGCAAGCGTACACGAGAGTTTGTATTTCAACCCAATGATGACTAATGGAGTTGTTCACGCCAACGTGTTCGGTATTAAAGACTGGGTGACACCGTACAAAATCTCCGTTCTTGCCTTGCTATACGAGATGACAACGTCCAAGATTGCTCTGCAAGAAAGAAGACGACTCAACAAACTGATTTTGCCTTTACAACAGGTACACTGCAAGCCTTAGGTGATATACAAGTATTACACAAAACCTTAATATTCCTTGTTTCATGAGTCTTGTATATTTCGTTTGGGATCATTATTAGGGTCCAGACTTGACACTTGGCCAGTTCCTAAAAACTGTTGAGGATTGTTGCCCTCAAACTGCGTACGCTGTCAAACTCAGGTAAAGTTAATGTTTTCATTATTGTATGTGTCTAGCTTTAGGCTTCCAGCTGCTGTTTGCAGTGTGCAATTTGTTTTTACATCTCATCAAAGGTTGCATGAGATGGCAGATGGAGAACTTAAAGACATGGAGTACTTCTTCACAACCCTCCCCACTCCCTTCACTGCCTTTGACTCAGAGGCATATAAAACAAGTGTTGTTGGTGAGTACAGTATGCATCCTTATTTGAAATGCCCACAAGTCCTCTGTAGACTCATATGTTTTGTCTTTACTCAGCTTTACCTTGGCTTCCTCTTTCCTAGGTCTGTTTATTAGACACATGCTCCTAGCCTACAACAAGCTATCCTTTAGCCAGGTGTACAAGCTGTACAAGTCCCTGCAACACTACTACCACATTCACTATGCCAAGCCAACTGATGGGCAGATGGATTTGCCAGCGTTGGTCGCCGATGACTCAGATATGGACCTCACCAGTACTGAAGACACTGTTGGGGACAAGATGGAGAAGGAGGAGTTTGACTCCCCCCTGCACGAATCAGAGCTTCGGTTAGTGATGATTTCATTTCGACTTTTCATTTTTCGACTTCATCTCACCTGATGTATGCAAGTGTGGAGCTGAACCAATGCTGAGAGTGTATATGGAGGAATTGTTAAATGTTATGATTGTTTAAAGTGTACATGTTGCTTGATTGGTTGTTAACAAGGCACTTGGTGTTTCTAAGAAACGATGATGCGGTGAGCAGAGGACCCCTCTCACAGAAACAAGCGGAGTACTTTCTTGCCAAACAGGTGAGCATGAGGGGGGTAGTTAAAACATCAACAACAGCAACTTTGCTTTTAACGGTGTGGTTCTAAATGCGCCATATAATAATGAATAATTAATTGCATTCATATAGCGCTATTCAAGATACTCAAAGCGCTTTACATAATGTGCACCTCATTCGCTACCAGTGTGTAGCAACCCACCGGGGTGATGCATGGCAGCCAGTATGCGCCAGAACGCTCACCACACACTGGCTCAGTGGAGAGGTGAGGGGAATGAAACTATCCAATTAGAGACCAGGGGATGATTAGGTGGCCATGATGGTACAAGAGCCAGGATGGGAATTTGGCCAGGACACCAGAGTTAGCACCCTTACTTTTGCAATGAGTGCCACAGGATCTATCTTTAGTGACCACAGGGGGGGACCTCGGTTTAATATCTCATCTGAAAGACGGTGTTCTTTGACAGGGCAGAATCCCTGTCTCTGTCCTGGGGCAATGGGGATCTTACATAGGCCAGAATGATAAGCACCTCCTACTGGCCCTCCAACACCTTTACCAGCACCATCTGGTCTCTCATCCAAGGATGGACCAGACCAGCCCTGCCTTAGCTTCCAAAGAAACCAGCATTGCGAGGCAGGTAGTCATGGTGCTACATATCATCAGAGATTCATCCTCTGTTCAATGGAGGTAGTATTGTATTGTAGTCTAGACAGTGTAGCAAACCAACAGTTAAAGCTACATTTTAGGTTAAGCCTTGCCTTAATTTCCAGTCTCTCTTGTGACACTTTCATTGGCTGTGCTCCGCTAGCCCACAACAGAGCCTGGAGGAAGACCAAGTTTGGGCAGGCAAACCACAAGGTGGTGGGCTTGAGCTGTGATTGGGGGGATTGGTCTTGACACGAGTCAAAGGGTGGAACAGGCAGCTTGATGGACCAATGGCTAGCTGCAACCACTAATCTGATGGCAAACGGAAGTCAGGGAGTTAACCTGGTAAAAGCAACATGTTGGGTCAGACTAGGTGAAGCCTATCTCGGGTGTAAAAAGAGAGTTGAAACTGTGGTTTATGAAAAACCTTCCTCCTCCAAGGCATACCTCTTGAAGAACGATGAAAACAAAGCCCTGAGGCCTGCCGCTCTACAGGAGGAGCTCAACAACATGCTCAAGTTCAACCCAGACTTCGCTGAAGCGGTGAGACTCTGTTCCGATCCATTTTTTAGAATAAAATAGAATTCCTTTATTCTCACTGCACAGGGTACAGCAAAATTGAGTAGCAATCCTAACAGAGCATTCACACATATCAAACAACAATAAAAAAAAAAGACATTAACACACACCTCAATTTAACACCATTTTGTAATGAATGAACATGAGCATTACTTAGCCCCAACTTCTGTTTTGGCTTTCTGTGTAGCATTAACTTGATAGTGAGACTTACCGCAGTTTGGTGGCTTTGCGATCTCAAACAGCACGGTGCCAGTTTCCAGGTCTCTGATTTTGAACCGTGTGAAGTCAACATTGTACACATTGCCTTTGGGTTAACATAGATAATCTGAAATTTGAAGCAAGCTAATACAGACTTGAATACAGATTTTATAAGTGATAGTATCTTAAACAATAAAGGCATACCCTCTTGCACAGTTACTTTCCCTAGTTTCCTTAGTTCATCCAACATTTCTTCTACATCACGCCCCCCCCCCCCCCCCCCCCCAGCATTACCTGAACTACCTGAACAGCATGCGCGTCCAGGACATCTACATCTCCACCCACAGTCTACTGCACTACTTTGATCGCCTCATCCTGTCTGGGAGCGAAGGCAAGAGCAACGGGGATGAAGGCTATGGGCGTAGTCTTCGCTACGCTGCCCTCAATCTGGCCAGCCTCCACTGCCGCTTCGGCCACTAGTGAGTACAAGGGTGTTCAACTCTCAGCCAAAAGGTACATGGGTTTAATCCCCCATGTCCACAGCCTACCCTTTAAACATCATTGAGCACTTTATGGGCATTTAGTCAACAGGCGGACCTCGCACTGCAAGAAGCTATCCGCATCGCCCAGGAGTCCAACGACCACGTGTGCCTGCAGCACTGCCTGGTAAAAACAACTCTTATTACTGTGATCATTTATTAAATTCAGTCAAGCCACCTGTCTGCTGGTTTCTCATTGTGTGTTTTTGTGTTTTGATCCATGCATCAGAGCTGGCTCTACACACTGGAACAGATGAAAGGTTCCGACAGCTCGGTGCTGACAGAGGACTCTGTGAAAATGGCCGGCCATTTCTGCCTGCCGGTAAGAGAGGAAGGTCCTGGTAGATGGAGTTAGTGTAGTGATAACACAACAGATACTGTTCTGCTGTATGTTTGTAAAATGTAGGTGCTAGTGGAATGGAATGACAGGGTCCTCCAGGGTAAACCTCACTCTCAATGCGTTAAAGGTCCTTTCCATTTGTTATATTCATGCCTTTTTTAAATAAAATACTATTCAAGGCATCTCCATAAGCATAAGTGCACAAATAAATGCTAGGTTTCATCATACAAACCTGAGGTTGCCAGCTTGACACTAGGTCTTTACTAACATTGTGTCAATGTTTTGCCATAGTTTTAAAAAGACGTGTTTGCATTTATCGGTTCCATATTCAAGAACCATGACCACTGGCTTCTATTGTGGATCTCTATTTACTTGAAAACCTTAAATGCTAGGCTCACAGTTCCCTGTTTCTACTGGTTTAAGAGTCCACACAGTAGATACACAGCAACGGTTTAAAGTTGTAAAATAATAACCTATACATCCATAATACAAATTATTTACATGATGGCATGATTGACAACTAGCCCAGTATGCATTATACTCTAAAAATGTTTTTTTGAAGGAGAATGAGGTGTGCTTGTACATGAGGTGCACATGACATGTGTGACCTAACTTATCAAAGGAACCTCAGTTACACCAGCTACACAGCTATTCTATTACACACATAGCATTATGACAATACAGTACTCATCACTCCAATTTTTATTACTCAATGATTATAATACACACAATACATTATTATATTACATACATTGTATTACACAGTTAAATCGGAACCGTCACGCTCAGCTATTTTTTTTTTTTACATATTAACATTTTATGTTTCCCTTTAATATATACTCATTAAAGGTCTCTCCCGACCCTGCCCACCCTCAAAAAGCTTTTTGAGATGTTACATGAGATTTCTTTATGCTGCTGGAGAGGTGGAGCATTTAACCTAGATCCCTGTAGGTGTCTACATGACAGAATGTGTTTTTAGAGCACATTTCAAACAAAAAAATGTTGCATCTTGTACCTTTAATCCACACACAGTCCTTGTATTACCACTGTATTACTCCTTTTATTACACATACAACATTATTACACAGGTAGTATGTACTCATCATTCCGCACCCACTAATTAATTCCTGTTTCTTCTCCAGTACTTGGCTTCTCTGGGCATTCACTCATTGGTCCAGCAGGGGGCGATCCAAGGTAAATCAGCCCATGAGTTAATGGATTTGCTGAAGGACACAGATATCCTGCACTGGAAGCACAGTCTGTCAGAGCTGATAGAGATCAGCCTGGCGCAGACCATCTCCATATGGAGGATGTACGGCAAGAGGTTGGTGCTGCCCCTCCCAACCTCCCTTCCCCTCCCTCCCTCCTATGCCCTCCCTCCCATGCCCTCCATTGGTGGAGCCCACAGCTGTCATCTCCAACCTGTTTACCTAGCCTCTCTTTCACTGAGGAAACGCACACGATATTACTGCTACTACTCTGATGCTACTTCTGCTACTACCACCACTAATAGTATTCATTACATACATATATATATATATATAGCCAAGCCACATTTCAGATTTAGTTTCTAATCTTACATTTATTATAAGTTATACAGTATATTTTTAGTTAAAGAATATATGTGGTAGGAGACAAATGATGAACCTTCATGTCTAAACCTAACTGCATATAGGAACCACCAGAGTGTGTCTTATGTTGGTAGTATCCATGATGGATAGATTGAATCCTATGCTCTGCACTGGCTGGGGTGTTTTTTTCTGCAGCACCATGGCCCAGCAGCAGGCCCAGCTCCTGCTCAACATGAGCAGTCTGGAACCCGTCAACTTCGGCGTCCAGCAGAATAACACGGAGGCCTTCGCCGTGGCTCTCTGCCACCTGGCCGAACTGCATGCTGAGCAGGTAGTCTCTCTCTGTGTCTCTGTCTGTCTGTCTGGCTGGCTGGCTTCTGCCTACTACATCTGTTACATATCCATTAGCCAGTTGGCCCAGTGCCGCTATAAATGTAATGGACATTGATCAGAGGCTTTCCAGCGTCTGGGCCTGGTTAGGTTTTGGTTTTGGAAAAGGGATTGGGAGTGGCATGTCATCTCTACATATCTGTTGTTGTTGTGATGCAGGGCCTTTATGCTGCCACCACAGAGATTTTCAAGCACCTCAAGGAGCAGTTTCCTCCACACACGCAACACGCCAAAGTAAGTGGAACAACACAGACGAACCAAAGAGGATTACAGTTGATTTGGGCTAAACCTACTGAACACGAGTTACACAGGGTTTGGACTTTGCCATGCAAAATTGCCAACGATTGAGTTCAGACTAATAACTTTTGATCCCTTTAAATAAAATGTGTTTTGTTGCTCCTCCTTTGTATTCTCTACTCAGCTCTGGATGCTGTGTGACCTTAAGATCCAGTTTGAGAGTCATATGAACGATGGCAAGTACCACCTGGCACAGCCTCTGGTCCCGGCTATCAGGGCCCTGAACAAAACGGAGGGTCTTTACAGGTATCAACTCCTTTGGGGAACCCTAGCTCTTATTCACTCGTCTGTCTTGGCTGTTTTTCTATCTGTTCACATTGCGCCAGCCTTGACAGCTGTGTTTTCCACCCCCCCCCCCCCCCCCCCCCAAACCCTACCCCACAGGAAAGCCCAGGTGTTGAAGTCGCTCAGCCGCACCACTGAGGCGTACAGTATCTTACAAAAGCTTCAGGTGCACTGTGAGAAGACCAAGTGTACAGAGATGATAATCAGGTAGGAAGGCAGAGGGTTGGGGTCTAATGACTACATGCAAAGTGAAGTCTTAATGTTTTGTAGATGTATATCTAGTAACACAGCTTTGGTTTGCTTTGACATGCGTCTCCTCCAGGGTGATGCTCTCCACGGCGGAGCTCCACTGGGAGTCCTCAGACTTCTCCACTGGGCTCCCTCTGCTACTGCAGGCCCTGTCCCTGGCCCGGCAGCACCACCTCCAGGCCCTGGCCTCCAACACCCTCCTCCACCTGGCCTTCACTCAGGTCTGCCTTGGCAACCATGCTCCCCCCAACAACCACCACCACAACGACGACAACAATGTTATTGATGCAAACTGCTACGATGCAATCACTTTTCATGTATGCAAAGGTGAATCAGCAAATGGTGGAATGCAAATCTCTCCCTCCTAATGTGCTGTTGTGTGGGCTCCTCTCACCAGCTGATGTTGGGGGTTCCTGAGCAAGCGCTCAGTGTCCTCCATGAGGCCCTGGAGCCCATCCTGGCACATGGCGCCATCATGGACAAAGGGCGCGCGCTGATGCTGGCGGCCCGCTGTCAGATGGCCCTAGTTGCAACCCGGCTCAATGGACAAGAGCAAGCAGGTGATGACCTCATCCTCCTTCTGCACACCACCCCACGGTTGCTCTCATTTTCCAACAATTACAATTTAGGATTGTGTGTAACACTTGGGGAACTATGTATGAAAAATTGTCCAATGTGTACTTTTTAAAGCAAGACTAATCTGAAATAAATTGGCTTTCAAACGACCCTCATTATGCTACCGTGGAAGTGTGGTTTTCGAGAACTTTGGTGACGTTCGACTAGAATGAAAACTGATCCCAGAGAACGGTCCAACTTGGTGGACATGTGTTATGATCATATGGTCTCATTTTGCACCGGAATTGTCCTTTAAGTCTGGTGCGCTGTTCTGCGGACTTCGCAGGCTTTGTCCTCGCATGTGTGTGTGTGTACCATCGAAGCACTGGTAGTCGCACGGTAGTCGCATCCTCATGCGTTTTCACCCTCACACAGTTGGGTGACAACGAGCAGGTAGGGTTAGACGGTGGGTACAGAGACGGGTTTAAGTGTTGATGAATATCGGATCTAAAACTGGTTCCTCCTGAATTTCCTCTCCCTCCCTCCCCATCGCAGCTGTGGCCGTTCACACACTCGACGAGGCCGCCACCTACTTCTCCATTCTCAACTGTAAAGAGCGGCTGCGTGATGTGCACTACCTGAAGGCCCGCCTCCACAACTCGCTGGGCCAAACCGCCCAGCGCAACCAGTGTGCCATGCTCTTCCACCTCCTCGACCCCGAGCTGCAGACCCCAACAGTGCCCACCGACATGCGGCTTTGAGCACCTGCTCTGAAACCACACCAACTGTAGCTATGGACTTCTCAAAAAAATAAAATATATCTGTAGAGGCTGTAGATTATTTGATGTTAAGTTGCTCTACAAGGATGGATGGAGTTTTTTGTAACTAAAACATATAGATACATTAAGCATCTGGTGGCGATCTTTTTCAGCTAAATATATCTTATGGGAAGTATTTTTTCCTCTACTCATGATACATTAGTACACTATAGTGCATCAGTCTATTTCAACCACTGAGTTGGTGTGCTGCCCTTACTTCCACTAGATGGAGATGTCTGTCTATTCCTCAGCTCTGGGGCATTTTTACACTCATTCAGGCCCACTCATTCAGGCTGTATTTCCTAGAAAAACTCCGGTTGACCCTGTCTGGTTGACGCCATACAGTCTGTGGCCCTTCCCCAATCAGTGTCAAAAATCTAATGTGAATAAGCCCCTTATCTCTCGTCTTGCCCCCTCAGAGTGTGAGGGTGATTATAAACTGATATTATTCATGTTAAACAAGCCTGAGCCTGTCCAACACACAGCTGGGCTTGCAGGTTTATCCAGCTGTCTTCGTCGACCAGAGCTCCTTGATGGATGAGGGTGATATTGACTACAAGATGAATGTCTTTTAGTGCGCTGGATGATTACCACGCCACTTGCCGAATACTGATGAAGACGGGATCCATTTTGGCAGAGCAGGGTAACATTCTCTGGAGTCACGGTCACATTTATAATACCATAGTCTTGAGATAACTAGACATAATGGTATTTCTTCAGATTTGTGGTGCAAATGTATTTTGGACCGATATATATTTTGGCCTGTACTTCATTTTTCAAATATCTGTAGGAAATTATTTATTTGGATTTTACTATCGCGTTAGTAGTTATTCTGGCATGCATATGCATATGCTATGTACTAATTAAATGAAGTAAGCTTCTAGTGCATTCAATCCCATCAGTTTAAAACCATTCAGAAGCAGATGTACTTGGAGAAGTTCAGGGACTTTCAGGTGGGATAAATTATTCAGTGATGCATCTACATCTGGTGGGTGAACCAACCAGATACACCCCGCAATGGTCTTCATTAATCATTAACAAAATCTCCACCCCTTCTCTCTAGCTGGGAATTGTATTTTATTTTTTAAAATAAATGGCAGTTCAGTAAAGCTAAGGACCCCAAGGGGCCTCTGATGACTCCATTGTTTACTATGAGTTTTGGAGGCAAACGTCCTTTTCCCTAACAATTAAGCGGCTGTGTTTGCCGTTGTGTCACTGACTGGTATCAACAGATAGATCATGGTGGGTTATTTTGGGGTCAGATGAGGTGCGGGGAGTTGGGGGACAGATGGCAGGGGATCTGTTAATAACAATGTGGATGGCTCGTAAACACACACGTTCACAGTATTTGGAGTGTAAATGTGACGGTGGACCATGAAGGCATTGGCATGTTTATGCTTATAACATAAGCAATGCGGGAACAGGGGTGGGGGGTCACTGCAAAGGGACACGGTCTGTGTCGAAGGCCGTAGAAGGAGCACCAAGCTTGTCAGCTGAGAAATGGGTTGTCCAGATTGTGTTTAGTACAGCAAATTCGGTATGGAGAGTTTTTGTATTGTTTTATTTTTTATTACTTAATACCTTGTGGGAGTCACATGCCTATAAAATGCAAAACTTTTCCAAGTTGGGAATATCTGGGAGGTTTTTTTGGCAGTTTCTATGTTGTTGACACTTTCTCACTTTTTTATAGTACATACTGTATATGTCTGTCTAAATATTAGACATAGTTAATGTAAGAGATCTGTTTACTTCTAAATGCCAACTAAAAGGTAATTCCTGTTCAATCATATTGAGCTTTATTTGAACAATGATATCAGTGCCATCTTATGGCAAATCAAAACTCACTTATTAAACCCAAAATTATGGATCAATTGTGATCAATTCAATTGTGTACATTGGGTTAGGGTTAGAATATTGTATATATTTATCATATGCATTTAGGGAAGCACTTGGAAAAAATACATTTTTAAAATGTTTAATAACGAGCATGGCTCAAGAACAATGCATGTTTAAAAAAATATATGCGCAAATGTATATCTTCAGAATACACTTTACATTCACCTCTACTCAGTATTAAACATCGACACAATTCAGTTCAGTCTGCCACAACACTCAAACCAACACAAACGCATTAGATCCATGGGAACAAAACAATCCTATGTGTTGAGTTGTCATGAAATCTGATACGCAGATAGAGCGGTTAGTTAGCGGTTGAAGGTTCGTCTCTGAATTAGCTTATTTTAGATATAAAATAGGGAATTTGTTAATATCTATCAAAGCGGGACAAGAATTTGAGGTGGCTTATTTTTTTCAATGTCCAATCTTTTCATAAGTATGCGGTATAGAACTGAATACCAACCATTATTTTGCATTCCCCTTCCACATTATTTTTCCATTCTTGTTTGGAAGTGAAAAACTATTGATTTAGGACAGATGATCTTCATCACCAATGGTATAACTGTTGTGTACGATGGCATCATTTGAATAATAAGTACATTTCTCCATCCATAAATCCATACAAACTTGCTTGGTTGTATCTAGATATTATTCCATTTTGTATAAATCACCAGGATTATAATAAATCACATGATAATCTGATAATCCCAGTTTTGGTAACACAGAGCTCACCATCAGGCATAAATAATTTAGATTTCTTGGAAATAGGAGTCACATTTTTCAAAAGAGGAATCAAAAAAGAGGAAGTCTGTGTTTTTCCATATTTGACTTAAATAGGGTTCAACTCAAACAACAGTGGCTGTGTCCATAGCTTAACAAGTCGCTGGTGTCCTTCTGAGGCAACAGCTGTTGAGGCATCCCATCACAGGCAGCCCCCCCTCCCCAACAGCACCGATCCATAACTGTACCCGGCGTTCCTCTTAGTACCCTGCTGGGTACCCTCCCTTTCTGGGGTCGGACTCCGCACAGAGGCGGTCCCCCTGCCGCACCACAGCCTGGACCACCGAATCGGGCACGGGCAGCAGCTCGGTCACATGGTTCTTCTTGGTCAGCCCTTCTAGTACGCTCTGGTAAG
Source organism: Merluccius polli (assembly GCA_030340625.1). NCBI lineage: Eukaryota > Metazoa > Chordata > Actinopteri > Gadiformes > Merlucciidae > Merluccius > Merluccius polli. The sequence continues at coordinate 14,585 of JAOPHQ010006031.1, forward strand.
ACATAACAATCATCTGTATCATCTTCATCATCACCACTGGCGTAACTATCGACGGTGCAACCGGTGCATTGCACCGGGGCCCAGACGCCGGGGGGGGGGGGGGGCCATGAAGACGCCGGGGGGGGGCCTACCCCCCCGTCAACAACCGCGCAGCACCCCCCAGCCCCCCGTCAACCACCGCGCACCCCCCCCCCCCCCCCCCTCGTCAACAATCGCGCAGCAGCAGCACCCCCCCCCCCCCCCCCCCCCCCCCGCCGTCAACAATCGCGCTAAAATATTATTTGCACCGGGGCCCATCATCACGTCGTTACGCCAGTGATCATCACCATCATCAATATCATCATTTTCATCACCATTAACATAATTGTGGTTAGTGATTATTATACCATATTGTTGTTTGTTTAACCACCCTTCAGTCTTCAGCTCTAGGGGAGACCAGGGACAGTTGTAACAGGGGACGGTTGTAACACCTTGAATTCCTCGAATCAGAAATAACCTAGAGTGATGACACTCACTGTGCTCATGCTTGGTTACTGTCCCTCCATTCCTGTTAGAAAGGGAGCCACATTTGAAACTTCCTGACGGCATTATCTACAAAAGATTGTTTTTGAGGTAAAAAATGTACTTTTCTTTATGATGTACTTTTTTGGATACTGTTATAAGTCCAAATGTCTATGAATTCAAACAAGTAGAATCACTGTTTTGTAAGCTAAAAATAGAAATGGCTAACAAGTGTCAAACTAGCAATCAAGGTAGCTCACATGAGGTGAAAACATGGTTGGTGATGCTGGGACGGTTGTAACGCCTCATTACAACCATCCCAGCATCACCAACTATGTTTCATTTACATTTTAAAAACTAGCTAAGGTTAGGGATAGAGATGCAGATATTGGTATTAAAGGCAAACTATGCAATGTGCATTGCAAATTAAATGTAAAATGTCATCAAATCACATTTTAAGTGGAGTGTGTGTTGTTGATGGCTGGTTTACAGCCTCACCTGGCCTGAGTCGGACTAATTGGACTCTGGCTGGGTGGGGCTGCACACCTGTGGTGCATGAGCAATCATGGCACCCAGGATAAACCAGCCATCAACACACACACACACACTCAGGAGAGAGCCACTGTCATGGCAGTTGTGCCATCAGCTCGGAGAATACCACCAGCCTGAAACTCCAAATAAACATCTTGACCATCTACCCGTGTCCTGTGTCGGAGGGCCCCAAGAGAAGCCACTTAGGTGGCGTGTGGTGAGGGCAAACCCTGCCACATATATAATGACAGTCCGTGGAAACATTAAACACAAACCCATTAAATCATTTTCTTGCATTATAATTTGATGGCTTCACCTCTTTTTTGTCATGTAGTATGAAAAAAACATAATCATTACTTAAAAACATGAAATTAATAGTCACAATAACATGACTGGTAAATAATATTTTCTATTTTGATTATATGATTGATTTATTATGTGTATTTTAGACATGTTACAACCGTCCCTGACACGTGTTACAACCGTCCCTGTACACTGGGAAGGTTGTAACAGTGGAAAGACTTTATTAAAAGCAATTTTGCAACCTGTACATATATTCATAAAGCCTCTTAAATACATTATTTCAGCAGCTGACAGATTGAAGTTTATAATATAACAAATTGGTTATTCCAGTGTAAATGGTTTTTGATGTATTGCTAAAAATTGCAAAAAGTGTTACAACTGTCCCTGGTCTCCTACTGTATTTTTACATTACATTTTACATTAAACAAAGCTAAACATACAACTTGCACCTGAGACGCACCTTTTCAAAGCCCTGCTCCACCACCGTCATGTTTGGGTTGAGTTGGTTGTGAAATCGAGGTTCTGTGATGGCTTTCTTTAGGTCGTAGTTGAAGAACAGCGAATTCAGGATTACCTAAAAAGAAGTTCACAAATACTGTGATATTTGTACATTTAAGTGTGTGTGTGTGTGTGTGTGTGTGTGTGTGTGTGTGTGTGTGTGTGCGTGCGTGCGTGCGTGTGTGCGCGTGTGTGTGTGTGTATGCATGCTTACTAAGGCAGTGGCTGTGGTGATTTTTGTACCCCCAGAAGCTCCAACCACCATTTTAACTTTGCTGTCTTTGTCGAAGATGATGGCTGGGCACATTGAGGAGAGCGGCCTCTTGCCTGAATAAAATGATAAACCCGACAGTTTTATCAATAAGATATTCATTTTAACTGCTTTGATATAGTACATTTTGAGCCAGCAATAAATGTGTCCCTTTCACCCACAGAAGTGTCAAACAATAGTATCCTATTAAGAGCAGTTTGGGTTTAGGTGCCCTGGCCAAAGAGCAATCCTGCAATTGAACGCATACTAAGGACAGGCTGTTGTGCCCCTCCTAGCAATCCCTCCCTCCCCCCCCCACTCCCTCCCTCCATACATTGGGGCATCCTTAAGCCTTGCAGTCAAGTCGTCTGTTTCCACGTTGGCCAAACCTGGTTGGATGAAGTTGCTTGGCGATGGTGGGACTCCAAAACCGTTGGTTATATGTGGGGAGCCGAAGTCATCCATCTGGTCATTGAAGATTATGCCGGTTGACTTGGACATGACCTTTGAACCAAAGCTGAGGAATGTAGGAAAGGTGAGAAAATTATGTATGTAAATGAATATCATCACAGTAATAGCAGATGCTGAATAATTTGAGATATGTCTTTTAGTGAAACTCTTTTGCAACTGTCCATAATATGATTTTCCCATTTATTGAACATACATGGTTGACTGATGAGCCTGTGTGCATTTGACCTCTCAAAGGTCTGACCAGGGACTGGGGTTGCAAATTAGCCAACTGGCTAGAAACCTTTTATGTAAACACATCTACAGACATTGTTATGGCATTGACTGTGATAGCTATGTATGTAATAATGTGCGCTGCATTGTCCCTGACAAATAAACTAATTTAAAAAAAAAAAAACTGTCAACATTCTTACTAAAAATTAATAGTGCTTGTGGCTGCCACAGCACTGCCATCCTCAGCGATGACAGACAGATGTGCTGTTCCATGGTTGTCTGGGACAAAATACTCTGGCTCGTAGTAGCTGTCTGGATGGGTGGTGTCATCTGTGATTTTGCTCCTGATCCCGTCGGCAAAGAAGTCTGAGGTCATGTTGTGGATGAGCTGAGGAGAAGGTAGTGGAGATCTAAAGATTATGGACCACCTTGTTTCTACCTGTTTGCGTAATAACAGCAGCAAAAGTTCCCTGATGCCTCTATGCTCAACAATTACACCATACTGGTGTAATTGTGACTCATTATGGACACTTACTGGAGATTTCCACTATCTGCAACAATTTATACACAGCAGCAATAACAGCCTGCTATTACCCTATGACTCAAAGAGGCTTATACTACCAATATTGTTACACAGGAGGGGAAATACACAGAAAATTGTGAGAAGTAACTAAGTGAAATACACTTAACATACACTTGTGTAAAACAAGTGTACAAGTATTCCTCAACAAGATGACATTGCAGACTTGGAGATTAACACTGACTCAACATTTACAACTGATAGTTAGGTGTGAGTAGTTTCCATAAAATCCCAACAAAAGGCCTACTTGTTGGTGACATGAACGCTTTTTCCACAATGTCTGATCAAATGTAAACAAAAGATTAAAATCATTGGATTAACCCGGATGACCCAAGAGTGCCCTTAAGCAAGGCATGTTATTGCCTTTGTATTTAATTAATTAAAGGTATTAGTGCACTGTTAAAAGAACACGTTTAACAACTGGAATGAGTGTTCAAGCTTTTATAAGTTCATATCTTAAAAAAAGACACTAACATCGGTAATATTCAAATAACGGGGGTCTCCGAGTTTGCTCCTCTTGGCGTAAGCAAAGCGAAATGCTTCCAAGATGCGGTGGTAGGTCAAGGTTTTCTGCTCCGCCGTCGAGACACTCGTACCAGTGAAGTTATAGCCTAAAACATATCCACAGGAGACACAGATCCTAATGCATGTAAGACAATAGGAACTTTCCTTAATCCTGACACCAGAAGAGCTTTCTCAATTTGATAACTCACAAAAAGCCTTTCATCTAATATCTATGACTTCGAAGCAAGTGGAATCACAAGAATCAGATGTGTCTACTTTCCCTGCATGGCTGCTGCTGTGCTGACAGAGGCCACCTGCCAGCGGTGGGCTGTTGCTCACCGTCTACTATGTTGAGTATGAGGGCCAGCACGGGGCCACTGGAGGGTGCATCTGGGACATGCATGGTGTATTCACCCACATTGAGCTTCGGGGGATTCTCATTCAGCACGGGCCGGTACTGCAACAAGTCCTCCAAAGTGATGATCCCGCCTGAAAACACATACACACACACACACACACACACACAAACACACACACACACACACACAGGTACACACAGGTACACACAGGTACACACACGCACAAACACTTTACACTTCGAGGTCAAATATGTCCTCACTATCCATCATTTCTAGGGGCTTTATGTAGACAAATGTTGGCAGTGATAAGTCATTAAGAGTGAAAATTCATTTCCAAATGGCTCAGGTCTTGGTTCATTTGGACAGTAATGAGTGTCTGCAGCCAGGTACCCGCTTGCTGGACATCTTCCACGATGCTGTGTGCCATGGAGCCGTTGTAAAAGACATCTGCCCCTTCCTCCGCTATCCGCTGGTACGTGTCCGCCAATTTGGGAAATCTAACAATATCGTTTTCTTTCAGAATGTTTTTTTCAGAGTCACAAAACACTTCGCTGGAACAGGAACATAAGGACAAGAGCAGAAGAGAACATACTGTGAGATGTTCAACATGATGTTAACTTCAAGATGGACCATTAAGACCAGAACACTGATATTTTTACCACCCTGGATATTTCTGTAGGAATCAATAGCGATATAGTGCATATATATTCAGATCATATGGGTTAAGCAACAGAAGAAAAAAAATGAATGCAATGTTGTGACCATTGACAAATAAAAATCTATTAAAAACTTGATAGGACTCACAGTGCCAACATTTTATATGTAAAGAAAACATCCAGTACTTTCACATCGTCTATCTACTGGCCTATGTCATGTGTATTATCTCCAACTGAAGGCACACCATAGGATGGCATCTCGCTGAATTGAATCTTTGCTCTTGAAAATGCCGTGTGCCAAGGCTTTTCCTATGGGGAAGCCTTTGCGGGCCAAGGCTATGCTGGGCTGGAACAGCTCCTTCCATGGCAGCCTGCCATGTCTCTTGTGTGCCATCTCGTAGCCACGGATCTCCCCAGGAATGGCGATGGACAATCCGCCTGTCGTGCAAAAAAAGCAAACCCATTGGCTTCAGCCCATTTGAAATCCCCCCCCCCCCCCTCCATTCTGCAACCTAATGTTACCCCCATGTTCTCGCCCACGCCACCGTGTCCTGAGCATGGAACCGAGGCGGTGTAGAAGCAGTTCAACTATGTTCCGCTGTGTTTGAGAGGAAGAAATAACCCAAGGGTATAGGTGGGATGGTAGGATATACAAGACACTGTCGTCTCTGTACTCATCCCTGACTCATTCTGCTAATACCAATATGTGCGGTCACTAGAATTACAGTGGCTGCAGCAAAATTACAGTGCAAGGCAATGGCTCATCCTCACACCCAATGAGCTTCTCTCCTCCCGTGTGGCTCCAGTCTAGTTCTAACAGGGCGTATTGCCGCTTTTACCTTTACGAGAGAGCTGGGTGTTATTGCCGAACATGTCTTCGGTGGCATTCAAAGGTGCTGTCTCTCTGGCGTCTATGGTTTCAACTTTACCTGTTGAAGGAGGACAGGAGCACGATGAGTGAGCATCTCATGATAATGATATGGGAAGCGGCTGGTCACGGAGCACAATGGACAGTGGACTATACTAGCTCACCGGTGGAAGCATTGTAGATGACAAAAAAGAAACCCCCGCCAATCCCCATGCTGTGAGCGTTCTGGAGGCCCACACATAGCAACGAAGCGATGGCCGCGTCCACTGCTGAGCCGTTCCTCTTCAGAATGTCCCTGGGAACCCAACAAACATTGAGACAATGTCCATGAGCTTTTTGCACAGAACAGCACAAACAGATGGGCTTTAGACACCAGTGCCACACACAATCAGGAGGTGATTATGTTGGCATCAACCAGCTTAAAACAACATATGCAAGTACACAAAGACTGTGTGGCACACACACACACACACACACACACACACACACACACACACACACAAACACACAGAAATACATACAAAATAACAAATTCACACACACCCACACAAACACATTAGCAATGAGACTTGCTTGAACTTGTCACTGGGGGAAAATGAATGCCTCAATCAGTGATTCCGTTGCTGTAGGCAACCTACCTCCCCACTTCTGAGCATGTTCCAGCGTCGGCGGCCACGGCGGCCTTGGAGTAGAAGTGGTCCGTGGGAGCGGCGCTATTCCTCTTCCCCATCCCCAGGAGCACCCCCAGGAACAGGCCCACAGCAGCCACCAGCACGACCACCAGCCCGGCAACCAGGGACTTCCTGACCATTTTCCTGCCCAGCAATATTCAACAACACAGCCAACGAAGTTTAGACAGTTGGGAAGCGTACACACTGTTCTCCCCCCACTATGACCACCACCACACAACAGTCACAGCAGAACGTTGAACAGAATGATCGCCTCTCTGCTCCAGACATCTACTCTTATAATCATTTCAGAGCTCGTCATCGTTCCCTTCTTTAGCCATTGTTGCCAAAGACGGGAAACCACACAATTGCACAAACAGGCAAATCATACAGTAGAAGTTCTGACTAACTGTGTGGTTAATGCCAATTTGGTAAATTTGGTGTGTGATCAGTGACTTTAAACCAGAGGAATCTAACTGCATAAGTATGAAGGATATTATGTTAAATGTCAAATATGTGCATCTTTACTAGACTCTAAAAGTAAATTGGGAAGGTGGAACACCAATATTGTGTTTTATTTTATTGAGTGAATCCCTTAAAATTTATTTTAAAAATCTAATACATGCATTTCACTTTTATGTAATGATAGAGCCGTGTACATCTGGAAAACTTTCATCACTCTATTTTTTCAAGACAAACATTGTCATTACAATAAAAAAAAATAAAAAACACCAGTTGTTATATCTCTCTCGCCCCACCTCTCTGAAACCCTCCATTTAAACCAGCCATAGATGGCTGGTAGAGTTGGAGGCTGATGGCAGGCTGGTAGTGTAGGTGAGGGAGAGCTGTTTACAAATGCAGACAGCGTTCAGAACCGACTCGGGCCCCCATGATTGGCTCTGCCTGAGGCTCTGCTCTGCACAATAGCATTGTCACATTCCATTTGGCCTCCTCCTCACACCAAAGTAAATGCCTCGGACTTCTGAGACTGTACCCAGCAGTGGCATTGGGGGCCCTACCAGTAGCCGTAGTGACAAGGCTCTTCACAATGGTACATATTACACAACCTCTACCGGCACACACCGGCACATTCACTCTTGGCACAATTTGGCTGTGTGTGTGTGTGTGTGTAGGTAGGTAGGTTGAAACTGGTAGGTAGGTAGGTTGGTTCCTAAGTAGGTAGGGTGGTACAGGTAGGTAGGTAGGTAGGTGGGTGGGTAGGTAGGTAGGTTTCTAAGTAGCTAGGTAACTATGTAGGTTACGATTACATTTAGACCATAAGGTGTTCTTTCTGAGTGTTTGTACCAAGGACAAGACCTCCCCACTGTGGATAAGGTAGACCAACTGTTAGATACTACAAAACACAAACAAATAGGTTTTAACAATGCTGCTAAGTGTAAGATAATGCCTAAAGATTAACAATCTGTCAATGAGCATCATTACTGGCATTCGGTTGTGGAAATTAAATTAGGAAGCCAAACAAAAAAACGTTTGCACTTTGCAACCCGTTGAATCATCCAAAAGCTTTATTTAGTAAATGTCTCTTTAATAAAAATACAAATGTTGAGGACAGCAGAATGCAATTGATGATAGTCATCAATTGCAAAACTGGAGTTTTTTTGTTTGGCTTCCTGATCTAATTTCTACAACCTAATGCCAGTAATAATGCTCATTGACAGACCAATTGCAAAACGGGTGTTTTGTCTTCAATGTGTAGGCCTACAGTGTTTAATATGTGCTAGCATCATGACATTCTGCTGTCCTCAACATTTGTATTTTTATTAAAGAGACATTTACTAAATAAAGCTTTCGGATGAACTGGTTGCAAAGCACTAAATATGTCGCAGTGACAAGGCTCTTCACAATGGTACATATTACACAACCTCCACCAGCACACACCGGCACATTCACTCTTACAATCAATTTGGCTGTGTGTGTGTGTGTGTGTGTGTGTGTGTGTGTGTGTGTGTGTGTGTGTGTGTGTGTGTGAGAGTTCTGGCAAAGCAACTGTTAATAGAACAAAATAATGTATGTGTCTGCTGTGACCATGCATCATGTTGTTGCTCTAGATCTCCCAGCTATGTGTGTGTGTCTGTGTGTGTGTGTGTGTGTGTGTGTGTGTGTGTGTGTGTGTGTGTGTGTGTGTGTGTGTGTGTGTGTGTGTGTGTGTGTGTGTGTGTGGTAGGTGGGTAGGCTGGAACTGGTAGGTAGGTAGGTTCCTAAGTAGGTATGTTGGTACAGGTAGTGGGTAGGTAGTTAGGATGGTACAGGTAGGTTGGTACAGGTAGGTAGGTAGATATGTAGGTGGATAGGTATGTAGGTTCCTAGGTAGGTAGGTAGGCTGGAACTCGTAGGTAGGTAGGTCGGTTCCTAAGTAGATAGGTTGGTACAGGTAGTGGGTAGGGTGTTAGGTTGGTACAGGTAGGTAGGTTGGTACAGGTAGTGGGTAGGTAGGCAGGTTTCTAGGTAATTTTCTAGGTAGTTAGGTTGGTACAGGTAGGTAGGTAGGTAGGTAGGTAGGTAGGTAGGTAGGAAGGTAGGTACAGGTAGTGGGTAGGTAGTTAGGATGGTACAGGTAGGTATAGGTAGGTAGGTAGGTTCCTAAGTAGGTAGGTTGGTACAGGTAGTGGGTAGGTAGTTAGGTTGGTACAGGTAGGTACAGGTAGGTAGGTTGGTACAGGTAGTGGGTAGGTAGGTAGGTTTCTAGGTAACTATGTAGGTGCCAATTACATTTAGATAAGGTGTGTGTGTGTGTGTGTGTACCAAGGACAAGACATCCCCACTTTGGATAAGGTAGACCAGATCATCATTATGGACATTCCTGGTCCAAGTACAACTTAGTGGGGAGTTTTTTAGTCTTCAATGCGAAACCTACAGTGTGTAATATGTGCTGCATCATGACATTCACCTGTCCTCAACAATCAGCACATTTGTTTTTTTATTAAAGAGATATTTACTAAATAAAGATGTCGGATGATTCAACTGGTTCAAAAGCGCTTGCTTGCTAAACATGTCAAAGAAAAATGGACACAAAACGGTATTTTTTATTTTTTTTATTTGTAGACCTATATTCTATGCCTAATTTATTTTATTTATTTTTCAAAGACGTAAACCACGAGTTAATATTAAATAACTCACCGCTCAACGAAAACTGTGCTATCACGTTGTGCATGTTGTTCACGGCTTGGCAGGAGACTCAACAGTACGACCTGCTGTGATTGGCTGGCCGCTCCGCAGGCTGGCTGGCCGCCGTGCGGCGGCGCACTAACCCGCCAGCAGCGCAACATGCAGACACGGAGAAACACGGAGAAACACGGTGACACCGGAGCCTCCTCCTCTCCATCCGGTAGCACGCGCACGTACACCGCGGCGACGGGAGACGACACGACGGCTCGCGGTTTGTAACGGACTCGTTACGGTAACGTTGATCACGTCCACGCGCTGGAGGCGAGACATGCGTGGTTTTGCTCCGGAGAGCCAGTGTGATGAGAGACACGCAGCAGGGGTCACGTCCAGCAGACAGGGCAGTGCTGCTTTCTACCGTATTAGAAATAGATTGTGTTGTTCTTGAGCCAGAGAGGCGTGTAAATATGGGTCTGTCCGTTTAATGTCTTTATAGAGCGCTTGCTGTCAAATTCCAGTCTGCATTTCTAGACCATTACCATGGGCTCCAGACTAAGCAGACAGAGTAGTCTGGACAATGAGACTTTCACCAAGAAGCGATGCAAGCATCTAGACAGCACAGCAGCAGGGGACCGGGGGACCCGTGGAGGAGGAGGAGACTTTCTGTTTGCACTGATGCTGAAATCCGACAAGCTGCCTGGGATGCTGCGGAGAGCCAACCACAGTCCCTACATGAGGCGAGTGGCGTGGATCAAGGAGATACAGAAGCTGCTCCGTGATCGCAGAATAGAGCAAGCCACCGACGTGCTGAAACTATTAAGGAAGGTAAGAGCAAATGCATAATTAGGTTAGATCACGGGTTGGTTTTTTAGGTCAACACTGTTTACCAATTGATAAACAACAAGGAAAACAGAGAAAATAGCATTGTGTATTTGCTGCAGCATCACCTTCTGGTATTCCATGGCAACAACTTTAAAACCTTTGGCTGTCAAGTGCACAGACATGAGACAGTTCAGTTGTATTAGATTTTGATTATTTAATTAATTTGCAAGTCCCACACTTCATGGGTGATTGGATTAGGTCCTGCTATCCACAGGTGCCTCTGCTGCGGCGTAGCCTATCCACCAAGAGGATGTCACTGCACCACTGGTCCAATCTGACTCTCTCTCTCTCTCTCTCTCTCTCTCTCTCTCTCTCTCTCTCTCTCTCTCTCTCCAGCCTTACTGCTTGTCTGTCTCTCGATCCATCCATTTTAATTTATTTGTATTTTTGGGGTGGTTTTGAATATTTTTAACCTCACTGCAAGCTGAAGTATACAAGTAGGCCCATGTATACTCATATCGAGATGTGCTGTGTATGCAGACAGGAAGACAGTATCTTCTTGTATAATATCATTCTATCATAAGGTCTGGTTATGAACTAGATCTTTAGTAAAAAAGTAGTAGAACTAGATTGGCTATATTCAGTGCTTCTCAAAATGTTGAATCTGAAAACGGAATCCAACCAATCAGCTTTCGCTCATTTCCTCCTCCACATCTCTTCCTCCTCCCCATCCTACTTGGTGATCTGACACAACCCATTAGACCCCCCCCCCCCCCCAATAATGGATCTGTCTACCAGCAGCATCCCAGTGGGGTGTCTACATAGTCGTTCATTATGGCAACAGCTGTTTTCTCTTGAAGTAGAAGAGTGACGGAGGACTGAGTGACTGTGTGGTGTGACTGTTCAAAACCAAGTCATGTCTAGCCTGTAGGAGACAACATGTTCATATGGTCATATTGAATGATTGTAGCCCCGCTTGATGATGGATGGTTCCTGTGTTCACCCAGATGACGTTGGTGTGTGTGTGTTGGGGGGCGGTTATTGTTTTATCACCTTAAGTGGGGGGTTTTCTGGTGTGATCACACATTTAATCGAACAAGTAGAAAAAATAAAACTGCTGTTTGGACTTTCCTCTCTCTCTCTCTCTCTCTCTCTCTCTCACTCACTCACTCACTCACTCACTCACTCAGTATGTCTCTCTCTCAGCCCAATCAGATGTTAATTACCTTGAGGCCTGGAGAAGGGAGCGAGAGAGGGGCTGTATGGGAGCTCTTTAATCAAGCCATTGAGATAAACAGGGCAGCCCCTACATCGACATGATAATGGACACGACATTGGGGCTGAATTCTTTCCTCTTTTTGAAATGAACTCTGCTCTGTTCAATTGGAAAAGAGCCTTGTTTTCCCTCGCTACTCCGAGTAAACATGTCAGAGGGATTCTATTCTGGTATCCATCTCCATTTAAAATGAACATAAAAAAAGAAAAGTAAAGCTCCAATCACAAATTACCTTTTTAAATGGCCCACTAAAGGTACCTGCCTCCATAGATGGATAGGGCTAGTAGTGGAAATGAATGCCATGGAAATAAATGAGAGAAGCGGCGTTGGTTGAGGCATTGGTTGGATGTGTGCATTGATCGTGTCTAAACTGGAAAGCAAGTTATTTTTATACCTTGCTTCTGCAGCGTCTGGGGCCGTCTTGCGATGCGTCTGTGTTTACTGTTGCCCTTGTTAACAGGCCAGTCGGTGATGTGTAGCTGCCTGCCTCCCACTCATACTGTCCATTACAATCAACATCATTGTGCTTTGATTGTGTGTGTGTGTGTGTGTGATGTCTTGTCTCATTACAGTGCTCTGGACATTATAGGATCACCAATGCTACCATTACATGTTTTACCTCATTAGGTATCCAGACGGACAGTATGGAATCAGATTCTGAAAGGCAGCCAGTCGAAAGGATTCAATTTAATTCACACAGCTCCCCAGTAACCTCTCTCTCTCTCTCTCTCTCTCTCTCTCCCTCTCCCTCTCCCTCCCCTTGTACCTCAAAGGTTATGCGAAATCTCCTTTTTTTGATCATGTGTTGAACAGACCCAATCCATGATTAACCCTCCATCTTCTTAGAAAACGTGCATGGACAGTTTTTGAAAAGTCGAAGAACAAATGATGAAATTGCTTCGAATTCACATTGTTAATATACTGTATCCCATTATTCGATTTTACATATTAAAACAACATTGTGTCCAGAGCAGCGTTTCTTAAACTATTGGTCACAATCCAGTTGGAGGTGGGTCGATGCCTGACAATACACAGGAAACTCTGAGCACACATTGGTGATCCTTTTGTGTGCGGTTGGGTCCCACATACTATACACTGAAATTGTCTTTTGGTCCCAAGATGAAAATAGTTTAAGGTTTCTATGGATGTTGATGTGACCATGTTGTGATCTGTGGTCTGATTGATCAGGATCTGGGACTAGAAGGCACTTCGCTGAACGACATCCTATATAAGAACGCTGCCTTCCTCAACCTGGTGGACCCCATCTCCCATGACCTGCTGCTCAGCCTGGCTCGTGAGATGCAGTGTCCCAAGAAGGTGAGCTTCCAAAAAAGGGCTCCACTGTGCTCTTCCACCTCTTAAAGGGAACACATATGAGTAGCATTTATGGTTCTGTCCTACAGCTCATTTCACATTCAACACATGTGGATTGTGTTGATTTTGCCATCCATTCATTTTTTATTTATATTGTACATGTACAGCATAGACATTAACGAGTTTGCAACATTTAAAAAAAATCTTTGACATTTTTGAGAAGACAAAAAGTTCAGTGATTAAAAACAAAAAAAAACAAATGTATGTTGCATTACATTGTCAAGCGTTACGACGGTTAGATTCATTGTAATCTCCTGTCTTATGCAACACCATGGGGGGAACAGGAAGGAGAACCATAAATAGACCTCCACTGTCTTGTATACATAAACCATTCCTCATTATTTAGCTCAAGCTTTTCCCACTAGATCATCCGCTACTCTGGTGTAGCACGCTGATATAAACCATTGTAGTGGATAGACATTGTAGTATGCTAACGTTATGTTGTGTATGTTGTGATGGGTTTTGTTGTGTTGCTCTATATTGTGTTTGGTATGTTGTGTTGTGTTGAATCCATTGCATGTGATGCGATGGATTCAACCCCCATTTTTCTTGCTTCGGCAAGCGCTTAAATTGTGTTTGGCGCTTGATACATCAGCGATGGTACCTCATCAAACCGATTTTGTTTGTTTACAGCTGGAAAATAAGCTAGATAGGCATTGTCATGCACCACAACAAAAACCACCACAACAACAACAAAGATGCACAATAGCCTGTGCATCTTTAGTATGAACCAGTGAATGCTAAAAGCCGTGTGTGTGTGTATCTATAAATACGACGCCTTGTGCTATGTCCGCGGGGTAGTGCAGTAAATTGTCAACACATTTTTTGTTATTCTTGCACTCCTCCATTCAGCGGGGCTCTGAAACACTTCTCTCTCGGTTATTCCCACAGGACACGGACACAATCAAGTCCTCTGACAAGATCTGCAGGCAGCTCATCTACCACCTGACTCCTCACTCCAAGTGGTTGAGGCAGAGCATGTCCAGACGAAAGTCCCAGGCCTGGTGAGTTGGAGCTGCAGAATCCTGACGCTTGCTTCGGGCGCATCGCAAAGCCCGGGCTGTTCTTGGTGTGGACTGGAACTGCAGCTGAGAGCTTCCATCTTTTGAGCTGACATTGGGGGCAGGGGGAGTGGGGGGGGGCAGATGTGGCCCATGGGCCACAGACCCGATGGGGGACGCCATGGTGACCACAGCTGTCAATCATCTTTTAGTTAACGGATGTGTTAATGTCTCTGGAAAGAGGAGGACAGCCAGGGACTGCTTCTGGTCATTATTATCTGTCTGGTTTTAGACCACGACGGCAAGGCGTTGGGAGGTTGTGCTTGGAGGATGAAACACATCCTATGAACAGATCGTTTTTGATGTGCAAATGATGAATAGGAACAGCTTGCGCACAGGCAGGGTTTTATGCGCACAGAAATTCAATGTAATATATGAAAAAGATCGCATTTCTTATTAGAGTAATTGCTCGCTCTATAGGCAGCGAGACGGTGCCTCTAATGCGCTCATTTCCTGCAGATGTTTTTTGTCATGCCATAGACTTGCGAGATGAGAACCACACACCGCTGCTTAGATACAGGCATCACTACGGACTATCTGGGACAAAGGTAAAAATACATTTGCAAGATATTTCACCGTCTCAGAGTGCACAGTTTGATAGTCTCGCTCGCACAAGGCTTTTGTGGTGCCAGCGGTGTGTGTTTAAGTCAACCTTTAAAAGGGGAGACATTGCATTAAATCAACACTGACAGTTGGTGTGCCTACATCTCTCTTCATATAAAAGTCCTGTGCTGTGGTCTTCATGAGACCCTGCTTGGAGACAGACGGTCTGCCACCAGCTTAGACAGCAGGGGCAACATGAATCATTCAAAATATCTGAGGGAAAAAAGTCTCCTACATAACACAGGATTCTCTTAGTGTATCCCAGCGCCGATCTGGAACACATTATTCCAGTTGTGTTGGCTACTGACGACTAGCTCTATCTCCAATAGATAGAAATACATAATAATAATAATAATAATAATAATAATAATAATAATAATAATAATAATAATAATATGATGGTAATCTCATTGAGACTACTTGGCGATTGATTTCAGTGGGATTGTGTCATGGATGGAGGGTACACACACACACGACACACACACTTGTGTCTGTCGGATTGGATTGGCTCCAGAAGTTACTTCTCAAATGCTGTTCGAGTGAGTTAACATGGCTTGCATGTTTGGGCATGCATTTTAAATCCCATCTAACAAGCATTCGCGGTCAGGCTGGAGGCAGTGTATACATCCATATATATATATGTATATTCAGAGAGAGATTGCTGAAACAGAAAATGGATTGTTCAGCCCTTCATTATCCAGTATTAGCATTAGCATTGCTGCTGCAACTACTGATTGAAATGCCAGACTGAATGAATGTCTGATTCACACTAAGCCCACTAATCTATTAAACTAGTTTATTTGGGTTTAGTTGGAATTATTCAGTTTCTATTTTATATAACAAGAAGGCCAGCATTACATGACTTTGGTCCAGTGAGAGATCTGGACACCAAGTGGTAGTCTAAAATAGAAAGGATTATAAGGTAAAATAAGAGAAAAGCTTGCCAAATGTTTTATATGTTAAGATAATATGCATCTGATTCTGTGCTTTGTATCCTCTACCAAGGAGGTTAGGTTTTCTGTCTTTTCTGTCTGTCTGTGTGCAACAAAACACAATTAGAGACATGCATTGCTTTCATTAAATGTAGTAAACACCAGTTATAATGAGGTAAAGATTGCACCTTGCTGTTATGTATCTTGATACAGGATCACATTGCTTTTATTGTATTATATGAGCAGTGATAGAAATGAATATGCTCAAAATGTGTTGACCGTATGATCTCCTTAATATGAAACCACCATCAGTATTGAGGCTACACAACACATCAGATGAATATTCACAGGCTGTACTTAAATTATTATTAACAAGGTTTAACTTGGTGTTTACACCAAGGGAATTCTTTTTATATATATGTTATGCAGGGTTTTTTGTGTGATAATTTGCATTGCAACATAATTACTGATGCTGTATGGAATGTGTTTTGCATGATAAATGAGATGTAGTAGAGGAATGGGGCACTTTGCTTGAGGTCTGTGCCCTACTCATTGCTTTGTAGTTTCATCTGTTCATTGCATATGTTACCACTTGATGAATGCGATCTTATGACTTTGTACATCTTAGTATATGGAGGATATTTGCTAAATATGTTGCTCAGTGTCTACTATCTCTCATCTACACAAGTTAGATGCACTGATAAGCCATTTTAAGTTATCTAATTACTGCTTTTTTAAACAACTTTGTTCCTGGGTAGCAGTAGTTAGCTTCTGCTATAGCATATTTCTTTATTATATCTTTCATATAGTGATGGCACAACGATCTGTTTAAAGTTAGATAAACAACACACACACACGTGTTCTTATACGGTGTCTCCTCATTAGTTTTATGGATAGCGTAGCAGCCGCAATGCGCATGTGTGTCCTGTCCTGATAGAAAATGGCAGTTAATGCACGCCTTGCCACCATAGCTTTTGTAACACATCACACATTCTACTCCAAGAAGTCTGATTCCAGGGTTTTCAACACACAACCATATATAAAGTACAGGAAGGAATCAACTACATTAGACTTGTACTACATTAGACTTAAACTTGATTAGATTTAGACTAGATCAGAATTAAACCAGATTCGATTTAGACTACATTCGATCTACTCTACCTGTGATGTGCTTTTGCTTTCTCATGAGAGGTAATTCATTAATAATAGAACACATGTAAACATTGATGACAGCAAAATCAGAATTATGTGCAAGGTACAATAATATCCCAGGGTGGGGATGAAAACAGAGTACATGATGGCACTTAATTAATGCTCAAGCCAACATGTATGTAAGTGTATTTTAAGCTTTATTGGTTGTTTTTTCACAGCTGTTTTTTTTCCTTGCCATGTTTGGAGACAAGGCATCATGGATTTCGCACAGTGTGACTTTACTTTGTTTTGTACTTTAAACTCTTGAATATTTGGTTTGTAGGATGTCTATATGTATATGGCTTCATTTTGTTCAATGCAAGTCAAATGGTGATTGATCATCCACAGTCTGAAGGTCCGTTAAGAGATAAAGGACAAGCTGTGCTCCCTCCTCTCTTGAGGGAATATCTAATAGCTTGATTCATTAGTGCACTTGTATCATGCACAAATAGTAACTTAAAGGGTAAGAAGTTCAACATTGTTTTAAAGGACAATTCCGGTAACAAGGCTCAAAATCGCACCACACTTCCACGGTAGCATAATGAGGGTCCCTACATGTAAAACGAAGCATTGAGAACTTTGTAAGTGTACAGACAGTTTATTAAAAAGAAAGTTTAGAAAGCCAGTGCCTTCACGAAAACAAGTGGACGCCATCTTTGGAAAACAGTCACGACCAGTCGAGCGACGATTGTAGCGTCTCATTTTCTTCTCGCAGCCGGGAAAAGCACAAACATGAACCATTTTCTTCTCTTCTCTATGCACACGCACTGTTCGCACTTCGCACACCTTCTACTAGATTGCACACCTTCTGATTCATTGACATCTCATGTGTACGCCTCTTCCGGCTCATTACGTTGCACGGTGTTCGTTGCTCGACTGGTCATGACTGTTTTCCAAAGATGGCGCCCGCTTGTTTTCGTGAAGGCACTGGCTTTCTAAACTTTCTTTTTAAAAAACTGTCTGTACACTTACAAAGTTCTCATTGCTTCGTTTTAGATGTAGGGACCCTCATTATGCTACCGTGGAAGTGTGGTGCGATTTTGAGCCTTGTTAGTGGTATAGAATTGCAATTTATTTACATAAATATGCTGCCCACACAGCTAGCGTTATAAGATAATTAGCGGTTTTCGAGAACTTTGGTGACGTTCGACTAGAATGAAAACTGATCCCAGAGAACGGTCCAACTCGGTGGACATGTGTTTTGATCATATGGTCCTATTTTGTGCCGGAATTGTCCTTTAAGCCTCACTAGATTTACATGTGTTACTCATATTTTGCACCACTTGTGTATATGACAGTCAAATGCCTACAATAACAATAACATTTAATATAATTATGATTTCAAATGTGCTTTAGCTTACTTTTTTCACTCTTTCTTTTTAGTTCCATGTGCCCGAAAAAGAGCGAGAATTGAACCTATCAGAACCCATTAACGCCTGCAGGAGATTACAGGTTGGCAGAGGCCATTAGGACCTTTGTGCTACTGGGTGCAGGTTTTTTTTTCGGGCTGATGAAAGAGAGAAAAAGGGGAGTGGGACAATAGAGGTGGAGGAGACGGAGGACTGGCAGAGGGACATTAACATTAGACCTGTTCACCTTTCTAATCCAGCAGCAGTCTTGTTACAGAGCAATCTAGCCTGGCCCTGTGGAATTGGCGCCCACCACCCCTGTAGTCAATGTATTCTCCACTATTGTAAATATCCCTTGTGTTATGCTCAGGTGTGTTCGTATACAACCGTAATAGATAGTGAAGTTTGTGAAGTTTAGATCAGTACATTTCATGATACTCATCACTTTGCATATCCAGTCATGCACCTTAGATGTAACAAACAAGGGTTTTCAGGAATGCCGCACCAGAGTTGCCTTCTGTTGCTGTCTGTTGCCTTTACCACAGACAGAGGGTCAGTAGCAACACTAGTGACAGGTACTGTAATGGATGTCACACTAAGTCACATACACCGAAGTATGATAATCAGGGCTCCGAACCGGTTCAAGGAACGAAAACCGAAAACGAACGGAATTTTACGAGGAACGGAAACGGAAACGAAAACCAAATGGTCTTCAACTGTTCCTAGGTCTATTGTAAGGTATCGACCACAAAAATAGACTAAAAAATAGACTAGGCCCAATAACACTGCCGTTAAGAACAAACGTTATTTTACGTTCCGAACCGGTTCAGGAACGATATGTTGGTGGCGGAACGCAAGAACGAAAACGTTAAATATACCGGTTCCGTTCGGAGCGGAACGATTGAAAAATAATTTCGTTTTCAAGCCCTGGTTATAATTCACACTGACTACATCAGACTTGCAAGTCAAGTCCAATGGTAGCCCACACTCATGAGCACACAATCCGGGAAAACACGCCGATAAATCCCTTGTGAATTACATTTTAAGAGTGCACTGGTTGGAGTTGAGTAGTGAACAAATACTTAAAATAATATCATTCAAAGTCAAGGCATAGCTGGTGTCAATATTCAACAAATCCTCTTTTTGGCCCATTTTTTGTTGAGGACATGCCTTAAGTCATCCTTATCACTCTAAAACATTTCATGCACCCATAGACAGATTTAAGTTAGATTATTGTTTTAAAATCACATACTAATCAAATACTTTTTATCCTTGATATCCTAGTCTTCCTCCTTCATGATATATATTTACTGGGAGACACTTTGGATAAAGCATCTTGTAAATAGCTAAATGGCAAATAGTAAGTACCTTAAAGGGTGTACGTGTAGGATTTTTACATGCATAAGTTGCTTTAAATTGCCAATATATAAACAGTTTGTAATTTAACTTAAAAAATGTGACCTTCCTCGACTGTCTCCGTTGTGTAAAAATTCTTCCATAACTTTTTAATTTGTACAACGTTTATTTATGATTGTAACTAACTTGTTATTGTCTTAACCTGCGGAGCTCTGAGTGCACAAGCTCAAGCAGGCTGCAGTTCACTTACCAGACAAAAGGGCAAGTAATGAGAAGGAATTTCTGAATCTTACACATAGCTTAAAAATCTAAAAAATGAACATTGTTGCTACATTTACGTCCATCTGCTTTGCATGCAATCATTCTCAAATTGTAATCCAATCTGATAATGTTGAGATATGATAAGGGGGAGATATCTGATTTGCAAGAGAAGGAGCTCAGAGCTCATGGCCCATGGCGTGTTAGGCTCAGGCTGCTGGCCCATGGGGATGTTTTGGCTCTCCTGTTTTATCTAACAAATCCCCATGCCAGCGTCTCTGTGTCAGCCTTCCGCTGCTTGCCTGCCCACATGCCTCCTCCTTTTTACAACATAGGAAACACAAAATGATGACCCAGATCTCAGATAGAGAGAGAGAGAGAGTTTGGGACATAAAACGCATCCACATACAGGATTTCATTAATGTCCTACTTTTTCTACATTCCAAGGTGATTTGCCTTCCTTTAACATGCCTCCTTGGACGGATTAATCCACTTAAGTTACCATGCTCTCGCTCTCCCTCTCTCTCTCTCTCTCAGCCTGAAGACCACCCTGCAGAAGAAGCTGTCCAGCGACACCGTGGATCTGTCCGGCATCCCCCTGTCCAGCCGGGACGTCCGGCAGGTGGCCTTCTACCTGCAGAACAACGGCGACGCTGTGGTTTCCGTCGACATCAGCTTCACCGAGCTTCACGACGACAACCTGAGGCTCCTTCTACCCCTGCTGGGCGTCATGCCAAAACTGGGCACGCTGGCCCTCAATGGTAATCGCCTCACACTTGCCATTGTCAAGGACCTGACAGAGATGCTAAAGGAGCCCAAGCAGTTCTCCAGCCTGGCGTGGATCGACCTGGGCAACAATGTGGACATCTTCACTATGCCCCAGCCACTGCTGGTGGCCCTGCGCCGGCGCTGCAGCCTGAAGAGCAGCCTGCCCACCATCTACGAGTACACGGAGGGCCAGCCCTACTGCTACCATCTGGAAACCTCCATTGAAGACCCCAGCCTCTACGAGGAGGAGCAGGTGGAGGAGGACGGGGAGGTGGAGGGAGAAGAGGAGCTTGAGGAGGAGGATGAAGTGGGTAACAAACCAGAGCTGGAGCCATGGGGCATAGGGGGGAAGCGGCTCTCCAAGGACTTCACTCTCCACTTCTGCCAGAGGTGATGAGGGGAGAGCTCCACACTTTGTGCTCACCACTGTGGTTGAAAAGGTCTTCCCGCAGCACCCCTGTTAGTTCCTTTGCCCTCCTGCCCTCACACCATGAGCCCAGTCACCCTTTGGGGGGCCACTAGCCAGTTCAGTTCAGTGCCCCAACCACCACCACCAAGCCTCAACTTCTACCACCAAATGTCCACTTCTATATTCCAAAATCCTTGTCCCAACACAGGGCCACCAACCAAGTGAACCATCTAAGAGTTAACCCAGACCAGTACATGTGACAATGGCGACGGAGGACTTACTGTATTGGCGGATGGTGTTCTTGGGAATAAGGTGTGGTTTCATTGGAGGGGTGCTGGACAAATTTCTGAACAGGTGTGTTCTCTCTCTCACCTCTCTATCTCTCTCTCTCTCGCTGTCTTAGTGGTGACAGCAGCTTGAGGAGCCGATTCCAAGGAGTTTAGATCAGTAGGTTGGATTGAGGAGCGGCATGCTGGCAGCAGATGGGAGTAGAACCTGCGGTTAGATTTAGATAATAAAATAAAAAAGCCCAGCGATCTCTGTGTTCTCCACCAGGAGACCAGGGGCCGACTAGCTCTCTGACAGACGCTGCCTAGGGCCGCATTGTGTGTGCGTCTCTGTTAATCTCCCAACAAAAGCTATGACAAGTTCAACAGACTACACAGCCGATAACCTGTCACGTGACGCAAGCAAAACTGCTAGGTCAAGACTTTTTTGCACCCCCTCAACACACACACCGCTCCCCCGCCCCCCCTTTGCATCCACCTTGTGAATACGTGTGCGTCACTCGTGTAGACCCCAACGAATGACACAAAACATGGCTCTGTTGTACTTCCACAGACTATATTTGTGTGCCTTTGTGCGAACAAAGCAATCTTTGGAGAAGAGGTAGGTAGCTGACTTCTGACTGTCACTTTTTGTACATGCCTAGATCCTATATGAACTGGAAAATTATATTAATATTTTACATCACACTTGTCACATCTTCATGCCTGAAATGTTGCAATACGCCAGGGACACTGAGCGACAACTTGTAGCGAGGACACCCAGACACTAACAACCTGAGACTCGCTATGTAGCCAGGATACAGAGGGGCCATCCAGCATATCCTCTGTGTTAGATATACTTTAACGTTTACATGTACTTATTTGTTGTCCTGTGTTCTTTGTGAGGCTCAGCTGTGACTTCCATGCTGTTGTCAGAGCCAGAAACCACTGGACTATTTAATATATTGTTATGAGTGTCATGTTATTGACAGCGCAAAAATAATTGCATTACATTGGTTTATATTTGACTTTTGCTGTATTTTTTAAATGTGTCAGGTTTTTAGGGGGATTTACCATGATGGATTTCCCCTCAACAATAGAATCCACCCATACCATCAAATATGTTGCAGCTTTTAGGTGACCATGATTGTTGGAAATGATCATAGAAAAATTATCATTTGCATTGTTGAAATACTATACATGTCTAATTGTGTATCGTTGTGTGTGTGTGTATGTGTGTGTTTGTCTGATTATAGCTATAATTATTTGATTGAATTATATGATTGTTTAAGTAGCTAGTCTTTTGTCTAGCCGGTTAATGACAATGATTACTTTGCAAAATCCAAAACGAAGCAGTGTGCTGCAGTAATTGAAACCCCAAACAAAGAGGGAACCGTGTCGTAATTAAAACAGCAAATTGTTAATCAAACACACTGATAAAAGGACACGCAGCTGTGCTGTGAATCGATCAGAGCTCTATATAAATACTACACAAATTAATGTTTTGTGGGTCAATGTCAAGCTCTCTGTTGTATCTTGTGTATCTGTCACACCAAATATTCATTACTGACGATAATCAATAAAAAGAAAGAGAATCCTTATTTTGCTGAGGGCTTTGTCTCCTTGGTTTGAGAATTTGCAGGAGAACCGGACTCTTTCACACTCTTTCTTTACCAGTGTACCACTCACCAACCAGCTGGTGTTTTCTCCGCAATTAATTTCTTCTACTTATTACTGTAAAAGTGTGCTCACAGAGCAGTGGCTATGGTGTTCCACTCCAAAAGGAAGACTGAAAGGAACTGGTTTGGATCCCCCGTGTCTATAACCTACCTGCAAGCATCCATGAGCCAAGATACCCAATAACCTCCTTCCTGCTTTCAAAACCTAAACTGTATGTGAAGTCACTGTAAGTCACTTTGGATAAAAGTGTCTGCTAGTTAGATGACTAAATAGTATGGACGTTTGATGTTGAGCTCCGTGCCACTGAAGTACTTCATGTTGTGCAGACAGGGTGGTCATCACACGGGGGGGCTCTCCCTCTCCAAACAGGGTCTCCGTCCATCGCCCCCCTTTGGGGATCTGACTCTGGAAGACCTTTGTGGTCCTGCTGCAAGGGATGGTAATGTGGCATTTGCAACAGGTGGCTCCTTTAAGGTCATGGCACAGTGTGATGGTCACAACCCCTCTGGAGGTCCAAATACCATGGCACAGGTCAATGGAGACGCGTTTGAAGATAAATCTACCCAACTTCTTCTATCTGACCCCTTTAAAATCGGTGTCAACTCATTTCTGGTTAGCTCTGCAGGGTAATGCCGAGGGTCAGCATCTGGGAAGGTATAATACTTGTTTGCTCGGTACAGCTGAATTAAGACTGTATGAGCATTGACAATAGATTCCTTACTTTCCTCTGAGGCGATGCAGAGAAAGCTCTGCGTCTGTGTGACTAATTTCCTCATCTGATTATCCTCCTCCAGCACAAAAATAGATAAGATACAAAAATAAAGGTTATGCGTATTGTTTATGCAATACATCTGTTCAGTCCAATCAGTGAAACTGCAGGAGGCTGCCAAAGGATTGAGAGTTACGCATGTAACTACGGTTCTATGAATTCTGGATGACCGCTACCACTGCCACAGGCAGTCTTTAGCACTGGATGTATCCCTCTTGCGCACACGCAGGTCGAGTGTGTATACCAAAGTAGTCACGTTGTGACCATGGATGATGTAGGGCGCTATCCGCCCAATAGCATAAATGCCTCGTCATCCTGAAGTTTATCCCTTCAGAATCTTCTCGCCCAGATTCTGAGTGACAGAGAACTCTGGCATTTATCCGGAATTCATAGAGCCGTAGTTACATGCGTAACTCTCTGTGTATTTAATTCCTACTGACTGCCAGAGGCAATGCTTTAGCACTGGATGGCTAATACCAACAAAGTCACGAGGAATCCTGCACCCGGCATGGATGGAGGGTGCAGGATACCTCGTGGCTTTGTTGATACACCCCTCAATGCGGCCCAAGATGTGGAGACGCTCCTGGTGGAATAGCATTTAACATTAAAAGGCACGGCCAGGCCCTTGGCCTTGTATGCCTCAGAGATGGCTTCCACAATCCAGTTGCACAGCCTCTGCTTGGACAAGGCGTGGCCCCTCCTGTGTCTGCCATGACAGACAGACTATCAGACTGGCAAAAGCCAGACATTGCTTCCATATGAAAGCTGAAATAGCAGCCATGTAGACCCTCAGGGTAGAGACTGCCAGCTTGGCATCTAACCGGTCCTGTAGGAACTGCAATATAATGGGCACCAAGATGGAATACAGTTTCCATCTATTCCCATAGAGGGACCTGGTGGATGGCGCCCTCGAATTTAAAATTGTGTGGACCACTGTTTGGTCACAGTCATTTAAAAGTGTGTCTGGCCCTTCAGGGGCCAGATGCACAGCCGCAAGCGTTCTGGGTTCGGATGCCAAATGCGACCCTCCAGCTGAGATAGCAGGTCCCGCCTCTTCGGGAGGGCCCATGGCTCCCCGTTGAGGAGCCTGTACAGCCTGGGGAACCAAAGCCTCGCCAATAAGGGGCCACCAGCAGCAGTCAGTGGCTGCCCTGTTGGACTCTGTGTAGCGTCGGCCATATCAGGGGGATTGGTGGAAAGGCATAAAGAAGGCTGCTCAGCCACAGATGATCCAGAGCATCCTGCCCCAATGGGCTGGTTGTCTCCCTCAGGGAACACCAAAGCCAGCAATGCGTCAAGGCTTTGATGCATAAAGGTCTACCTCTGCCCTGCCATACCTGTGCCAGATCGTGTCTACAACCTCGGGGTGGAGTCTCCACTCCCCTGAAGGAGGACCCCGTTTGGAGAGAAGGTCTGCTACATTGTTCTGCAGCTCCAGGATGTAGATGGCCCTGAGGCTTGCCAGGTGAGGGAAAGCCCATAAGAGGAGCTGCTGTGCCACCCGCAGAGACCAGGCGGATCTGGTACCCCCCTGGTGATTTACATGAAAGACGGTCGAGATGTTGTCTGACCGGACGAGGACATGCCTGCCCTTCAGGAAGGCCAACAAATGTTTGAGCACCAGGAATATGGTGCAATGTTCCTGCACATTTATGTGCTCTTTCCGTGTGCTCCACAGCCCCCTCAGATACGTCCTGCTCCTCCATTGCCGGAGGGCGAGGAGGCACTGCCTGACCCTCCTCTGCCTGTGTCACCTGGGGTCCAACTGTAGTCCATTAATCCATACCTGGAGGAGACGCAGCTGTAGTTCAGCAGTGCCCTCAGCGGTACTACTGCTGAGGGCACTGTTAGCATGCCTGTCAGCCTGCGGAAGAGGCTGTACGGCAACTTCCTGCCCTTCTGAAATCGAAGGAGCAGACTGATCATGTTGTCTACCTACCACAACAACGGGGAGGCCATCATCTGCTGGGAGTCCAATGCCATACCAAGGAACACCACGGCCTGGTTGGGTGTGAGGGAGCTCTTGTCGTAGTTGACCGTGAGACTCAGCTGGGTCACGTGGGAAAGGAGAGCTGCTGTATCGTGGACTGCACTCTCCCGGGTCCGGGCACAGACAAGCCAGTCATCCAGATAAGGAAGACGGCGAAGGCCCTTGGTCTGCATCGGGGACAGAGCTGCCCGCATGCATCTTGTTAGCCCGAGGGGCTAAAGAAAGCCCCTCATCGGAATGTGGAAGTATGCGTCCTTCAAGTCTATTGACGTAAACCAGTCTCCTGGCGTAATCGCCTGGAGGACCTCTGCTGTGCGCAGCATGTGGAAGGGTAAAACCTTCCACAGGCGGAACCCGGCATCCTTCTTGGGGATTAGGAAATACAGTGAGGAAAACCCACCTTGCTGTATCTGCTGGTCTACTCGCTCTATGGCGTCCTTTGCTATGGGGGCAAAGATCTCTCGCCTGAGGGCTAGGGATCTCTGACCACAGTTTCTTTGATCCTGCTGAAAATCGGGGACCGGCATTGGAACTGTAAGTTGTACCCTTGGGATAGTGTGGTCACCACCTAAGGTTCTGAGGCATGCATTACCCAGCAGCTGAGGTGCTGCCTGGAGAAGCATCCGACCACCGGCCACGTGGTCTCAGGGCCTCCTCCCTGGCCCCTAGGGGGCGCTGACCAAATGCATGGCTCCATTGTGCCCGAGGTGTGGGGTTGAACGGGCTGTTCAACCTGCCATCGACGCCTCTGGAAGTCACCAGGGCCTGGTGGATGGAAGCGACTTCCTACGTGCCCAGGAGGGGCCCCCTGCCTTGCACAGGGTATAGGCAAGGCAAGGCAAGGCAGCTTTATTTATATAGCGCATTTCATACACAATGGCAACTCAATGCGCTCTACATAGAACAATAAGAATTTAAATAAAAATTAGAATAATAATAGTAATAAAAAATAATAAAAAAATACAAGAATAGAAGAATAGAAAGAAATAAAGTACTATAAGAGCAGCATAAAATCATGATTTAAAAGGACATAGTGCAATTAAATTTACAATTTAAAGTGCTTTGAACAAGCTCAATCATAAGCACAGGAGAAGAGAAGTGTTTTTAACTTGGATTTAAAAATGCTCACAGTTGGGGCTGATTTCAGTTCAGCTGGTAGTTTGTTCCAGTTTTGTGCAGCATAACAGCTAAACGCTGCTTCACCATGTTTAGTTTGAACTCTGGGCTTCACTATCTGACCTGAGTCAGTAGATCTCAGAGCCCTACTGGGTTTGTATTCTACTAAGATGTCATTCATGTATTCTGGACCTAAACCATTCAGTGATTTGTAGACCAGTAGCATAACTTTAAAGTCTATTCTGTAGCTGACTGGGAGCCAGTGTAAAGACTTTAGAACTGGAGTAATGTGCTCTGATCTCTTTGTTCTGGTTAAAACTCGAGCTGCAGCATTCTGAATGAGCTGCAGCTGTTTAATGCTTTTTTGTGGGAGTCCAGTCAGAAGGCCGTTACAGTAGTCGAGTCTACTGGAGATAAAAGCATGAATCAACTTCTCCTGGTCTGTTTGAGACATAAAACCCTTCACTCTGGATATGTTCTTAAGATGATAGAAGGCTGTTTTGGTGATGGATTTGATATGACTGCTGAAGGTCAAATCTGAGTCTATCAGCAAGCCAAGGTTTCTGACTTGGTCCCTAGTTTTTAGAGAGAGTGACTCGAGATGTTTACTGACGGCAGTCCTCTTCTCTTTATTGCCAAAAACAATTACCTCAGTTTTGTCCTGATTTAATTGAAGGAAATTTTGGTTCATCCAATTTGTTACTTGCTCTAAACAGTGACACAATGACTGTATTGGACTGTAGTCATCTGAGGACAGTGCTATGTATATCTGCATGTCATCTGCATAACTGTGATAGTCTACATTAGAGTTCTGCAGAACTTGACCCAAAGGCAGCTGTGGGGGGGCGTGGTGCATCAGCCGCAAGGGGGAGCTGGACGGGGCTCGGGAGAGCCGCGCCAGGTGAGAGTGATTGGCGCACCTGTGGGGCATTAGCTAATCACTCTCTCCCTTTTTAACACAGTAGCGTGCTGGACCCGGGAGGACCGGGACCGGTACACACGGGTTCCCGCGGAGCCGGAGCTGGGCCCGCGGCGTGATTGTACTTGTGTGTGCGTATATAGTTATTGTGTGTGTACTCACCGAAAATAAAGACGTGAGTAAAACCCGCCTAACGAGTCATCCTTGGACTAAGAACCCCGGTGGCATACGACAACGCCACATTGGCACCCAACGTGGGGCTAGAAAGGATGGACCCACAACAGCCTTTGAATACGCTGGCCCAGATACTGGCGGAGGTGGCGGCGATGAGCCGGGACCAGGCGGTCCTCGGCCGACAGCAGCTGGCGGCACTCCAGGGGCAGGCGGAGAGACAGACCCAGCTGCTGGAGGAGATGGTGAGTCGGGCAGGGACGGCGTCGCCGGCCCGCCCGTTCACCGGCCTGACTCTCCACAAGATGTCAGGCCAGGACGACCCACAGACGTTTCTGGAAATGTTTGAGGCCACGGCGGCGGCATGCGGATGGCCGGTGACGGAGTGGGCCGTGCGACTGCTGCCTCTGCTGTCGGGGGACGCGCAGACGGCGGCGCTCGGCCTGCCCGCTTCCTCCCGAGGACAGTACGGGGACATCAAGCGGGCGGTCCTCGACCGGCTGGGGCTGTCGGAAGAGGACCATCGCCGCCGGTTCCGGGGGAGCAAGTTGGGGCCCGCGGATCGGCCGTTCGTCTTCGCCCAACAAATAAAGGATGCGGCGACCCGGTGGCTGCAACCCGGGGGGTCCGCCGGCGAGGGGAGAATGCTGGAGAAGATCGTCTTGGAGCAGTTTGTGGAGGGGCTCCCAGCTGCCACATCATACTGGGTGATCTGTCACCGGCCGGCGGACCTAGCTGGGGCCATCACCCTGGCTGAGGACCACCTGGCCGTCCTCTCCCGGGGCCGGGCACAGGAGGGCCGGCCGGCCTCTCCAGGGGGTCCCACGCCGGCACCCCGCCGAGGACCTGCGTCGGGTCCCCCGCAAAACACACCCGCTCGACCATTTCCCAGACCCCGTACTACATTTGGGAATAATAGGCCCTCCCCCCCCCCCCCCCCCCGCACTAATCCTCCTTCTTTTTCTTTCCCTCCCCAGGGTACAGCCGCTACGGGCGCGGCTCTCGACCCACAGAGGGCTCCTCAGGCGGCAGGGCAGGAGTGCTGGAGGTGTGGACAGCTCGGTCACTTCCGAGGGGAGTGCCCCCTCATGGAGGTGGGCCAAGTGATCCGGGTTGTCGGCCCTCCCGCACCCTCCCCCGGTCCAGGGGGGACGTACAGCGTTCCGGTAAGGATTCAGGGGGGTACACATCAGGCGATGGTGGACTCAAGCTGCATGCAGTCTATCGTTCATCAGAACTTGATTCGGCCCGGGGCTTTGATAGAGGCGGGAGGTGTGGATATTAGGTATGTGCATGGGGATATTCACACATACCCCGTAGTACTGGTGGAAATTCAGTTTAAGGGAAAAAAGCATAATGTAAAGGCAGCGGTTAGCTCCCGCCTGACGCACCCCCTGATTCTGGGTACGGATTGGCCAGGGTTTGATAGGTTAGTGGGACAGTATGCGGGGGTGCATTCACGGCCGGCAGGGACAGGGGATACGTGCGCTGTGCTCAGCGGTGACGCGAGGTCGTCCGACACTGCAGACGGGGAGGGGGAGCCGGCGGGGCCTTCACAGGAGGCTCCGCAGGTTCCCGTGTTCGACTCCATGGAGGATTTTCCACTTGAGCAGTCTCGTGACGATACTCTACGCTTTGCCTTTGACCAAGTGATACGAATTGATGGTCACATGGTGTGCCCTGACGCAGCGTTAACGTATCCACATTTTTCATTGCGTAGGGACAGACTATACAGAGTGAGTCGTGACACTCAGACAGAGGAAATAACGACACAGTTGGTGGTACCGAAGAGCCGCCGGGAAATAGTTTTCCAGGCGGCTCATTATAACCCAATGGCTGGACATATGGGGTGTGAGAAGACACTGAACCGGGTAATGACCCGATTCTATTGGCCAGGCATTTGGGCAGACGTGCGCCGCTGGTGCGCGTCTTGTCCCGAATGCCAGTTGGTTAACCAGCCGGCCATCCCGAGAGCGCCGCTGCGGCCATTACCTCTAATGGAGGTGCCGTTCGAGCGCATCGGGATGGATCTCATCGGGCCATTTTACCGGAGCGCACGCGGATATCGCTTTGTGTTAGTTCTCGTGGATTACGCAATGCGATATCCGGAGGCAGTGCCGCTGCGCACCATCTCTGCAAAGAGTGTGGCACAGGCACTGTTTCAAGTTATCTCCCGAGTCGGGATCCCGAAAGAGATCCTGACTGACCAAGGCACACAATTTATGTCACGGACACTGGGAGAACTATACGGATTATTGGGCATCAAGTCGATTCGAACCAGTGTATACCACCCCCAAACGGACGGCCTCGTGGAGCGCCTGAATAAGACTTTGAAGTCCATGATCCGTAAGTTTGTGCACGAGGATAGTCGTAATTGGGATAGGTGGCTAGACCCTCTGTTGTTTGCAGTGCGCGAGGTACCCCAGGCCTCCACGGGATTTTCTCCCTTTGAACTACTGTTTGGCAGGACACCACGTGGGGTTTTGGACCTGGTTAAGGAAAGCTGGGAGGAGGGTCCGAGCCCGAGTAAGAACGAGGTGCAATACGTCCTGGACCTGAGAGCAAAACTCCACACACTAGGGCAGTTATCACGTGAGAACTTGTTACAGGCCCAGGAACGGCAGCAGCGGCTGTACAATAGAGGAGCTAGGCTAAGACAATTTTCACCGGGAGATAAAGTGCTTGTATTGCTCCCTTCATCTAACTCTAAATTACTCGCCAAGTGGCAAGGACCCTTTGTGGTCACACGGCGAGTGGGGGACGTTGACTATGAGATTGTGCGTTCGGACAGGGGAGGGGCAACACAAATTTATCACCTCAACCTCCTTAAAGCGTGGAGAGAGGCAGAGCCTGTTGCTCTGGTGACAGCAATTACAGAAAGAGATGAGTTGGGGCCGGAGGTACCAAAATCGACCAATCCTGCCTCGCTCCGTTGTGGGGACCAGCTCTCACCGTCCCAGAGGGCAGACATAAACAGGTTGCAGCAACGTTATGCAGATGTCTTCTCCCCCCGGCCGGGACGCACAACCCTTATTCAACACCGGGTTGAGACTCGCCCGGGCGTGACGGTGCGTTCACGGCCCTATCGGTTACCTGAGCACAAGAGAAAAGTGGTTCAGGCAG
The DNA here is from genome assembly GCA_030340625.1 of Merluccius polli. Taxonomy (NCBI): domain Eukaryota; kingdom Metazoa; phylum Chordata; class Actinopteri; order Gadiformes; family Merlucciidae; genus Merluccius; species Merluccius polli. Next base: position 45,540 of record JAOPHQ010006031.1, read on the forward strand.
AATTAGAAGCCATGGTGGAGATGGGGGTAATAGAAGAGTCCAACAGTGCCTGGTGTAGCCCCATCGTTCTTGTGGGCAAGAAGGATGGATCTGTTCGGTTCTGTGTGGACTATCGCAAGGTGAATGAGGTTTCACGGTTTGATGCCTATCCTATGCCCTGGGTGGACGAACTCCTGGATCGCCTGGGCACGGCTCGTTTTTTTACGACACTGGATTTAACCAAAGGCTACTGGCAGATTCCCTTATCTCCAGAGTCTAAGGAGAAAACGGCCTTCTCCACTCCGTACGGTTTGTACCAATTTGTCACACTTCCGTTCGGATTGTTCGGGGCCCCAGCCACATTTCAACGCCTCATGGACAGAGTGCTGCGGCCACATGCTGCATATGCTGCCGCCTATCTGGATGACGAGATCATCCATAGTAACACCTGGGCGGAGCATGTGCGGCAGGTGGCTGCGGTGCTCGAGTCTCTGAGGCAGGCGGGGCTCACGGCCAATCCGAAGAAGTGTGCAGTTGGACGGAGGGAGGTACGGTATCTGGGGTACCACTTGGGCGGCGGGCAGGTGCGTCCGCAGGTAGATAAGACGGCAGCAATTGCAGCCTGCCCAAGGCCCAAGACGAAAAAAGAGGTGCGGCGGTTTTTGGGGCTGGCCGGCTATTACCGGCGATTTATTCCAGACTTCGCGGAGCTGACCAGCCCCTTGACCGACCTCACCCGAAAGGGTGCCTCAGATCCGGTCCAGTGGACGGAGCAGTGCCAGGAGTCGCTTGAGAGCGTAAAGCAGGCCCTCTGTGGGGAGCCCCTCCTACACACACCTAACTTCTCTCTCCCTTTTGTTGTGCAGGCTGATGCGTCGGGCAGGGGGCTGGGGGCCGTCCTGTCCCAGCAGGTACGGGGTGTCGACCGCCCGGTGGTGTACATCAGCCGGAAGCTGTCCGACCGGGAGGCCAGGTACAGCACCGTGGAGAGGGAGCGCCTTGCCATCCGGTGGGCGGTCGATGCCCTGCGGTATTACCTGCTGGGGCGCCCCTTCACTCTCTGCTCGGACCACGCTCCCCTCCAGTGGCTCCACCGCATGAAAAACGTTAACAACCGGATCACCCGGTGGTATCTGGCACTGCAGCCATTTAACTTCCGGGTGATCCATAGGCCGGGGGCGCAGATGGCTGTGGCCGACTTCCTTTCCCGTTCCCATGGGGATGGGGGGGGGAGTGGGTTAGGCCGGATGGCTCCCCGGCCTAAATCAGGCGGTGGAGGTATGTGGGGGGGCGTGGTGCATCAGCCGCAAGGGGGAGCTGGACGGGGCTCGGGAGAGCCGCGCCAGGTGAGAGTGATTGGCGCACCTGTGGGGCATTAGCTAATCACTCTCTCCCTTTTTAACACAGTAGCGTGCTGGACCCGGGAGGACCGGGACCGGTACACACGGGTTCCCGCGGAGCCGGAGCTGGGCCCGCGGCGTGATTGTACTTGTGTGTGCGTATATAGTTATTGTGTGTGTACTCACCGAAAATAAAGACGTGAGTAAAACCCGCCTAACGAGTCATCCTTGGACTAAGAACCCCGGTGGCATACGACAACGCCACAGCAGCATATATAGACTGAACAGAAGGGGTCCAAGAACTGACCCCTGAGGAACTCCACATGTCATAGCCATTCGATTGGATTCATAACTTCCAATGGTCACAAAATAACTCCGCTCCTCCAAGTAGGACCTGAACCATTCTAGGACTGTTCCGCTGAGTCCTGCCCAAGTTTCCAACCTGTTCAACAATATACTGTGATCCACAGTGTCAAATGCAGCACTGAGATCCAACAGGACCAGAACTGACACCTTGCCTGAGTCAGTGTTTAACCTAATATCATTTAACACTCTAATAAGAGCTGTTTCTGTGCTGTGGTGAGGTCGGAAGCCTGATTGAAATTTGTCGAAAAGGCCACTGGAATTCAAGAATTTGTTGAGTTGATTAAAAACCACTTTCTCAACGATCTTGGCTATAAAAGGAAGATTTGAGATAGGTCTGTAGTTGGTTAACATGGAAGCATCCAGCGATCTCTTTTTTAAGAGTGGCTTAATAGCAGCTACTTTTAGGGATTTAGGAAACGTGCCCGATTGGAGTGAGCTATTTAGTATTTGTCGCAAATCTATTTGGACAGAGTTCACAATAGTTTTAAAATAGTCTGATGGCATTTTGTCAAGACAGCATGTTGATGGTTTTAGATGCTGAACTGTTTCCTCTATGGTTTTTTGGTCAACTGTATTAAATTCTGACATCGCAGTTGAGTTATTCCTGGGAGGTCTTAGGGATTGCGTTATTTTATTGTTTTGTTGATTTGTGCTAATATTTAACCTTATGGACTGGATTTTTTCACTGAAAAAGCAAGCAAATTCATTGCATTTTACTGTGGAAAGGAGTTCTGGAGCTATCTGTTTAGGGGGGTTTGTCAGCTTATCAACCATAGCAAATAGAGTGCGAGTGTTGTTGATGTTCTTATTAATAATTTCAGAAAAGTGTCGCTGTCTAGCCTTTACTAACTCATAGTTGAAATTACAAAGACTTATTTTGTAGCGGTCATGGTGAATTTGAAGTTTAGTTTTTCTCCACTTACACTCTGCTTTCCTGCATTCTGTTTTTAAAGCCTTTACCATCATAGTGTTCCTCCATGGTGTTTTCTTTCTGATCAAGGTCGTCTTAGTTTTAATAGGTGCAACAGCATCCATGACATTTGAGATTTTCCAGTTAAATTGATCTAGGAGTTCATCAACTGACTCTGCACTCACAGTTGGTGACATAGCTATAGCCTCCATAAACTTTGCACTGGTATTCTCATTTATGCACCTTCTCTTAACAGACACAGAGGTTAACTGAACATTTGGAATGATCTGTAAATCAAAGAACACACAGAAATGATCAGAAAGAGCCAAGTCCTTAACATCCACAGAAGAAATGTTAACACCTTTAGAGATAACCAGATCCAGAGTGTGGCCTCGAGTGTGTGTGGGCCCTTTCACATGTTGCAAGAGGCCAAAAGTGTCAAGTAGAGCAGAGAGTTCTTTGGCATTACTGTCCATGTTATTGTCTACGTGAATGTTAAAATCCCCTGTTATGATAAAAAAGTTATAGTCAGTGCAGATAACTGGCAGCAGTTCAGCAAACTCATCAATGAATTTTCTTGGAGGTCTTTTGGATCACCTTTTAGTAAAAAACAGAGATATTCAAAAGAGCTAAAATCACCTAACGTAATTTCCTTGCACTGAAATACAGATTTAAAGATGGCAGCAACTCCCCCGCCTTTCTTACCAGTTCGACACTTGTTCATAAAACTGAAATTTGTTGGTGCTGCCTCATTGAGAATAGCACAACAGCTACATTCAGTCAGCCATGTTTCACTAAGAAGTAAAAAATCTAGGTCATAGGTCATAATGACGTCATTAACTAACAGTGATTTGTTGACTAGTGATCTGATATTGAGTAGAGCTAATCTTGTGGAGATAGCAGGAGACACTGGTATATTTCGAGGTTGACATGCTATACTTAATAAATTGGCAGATTTACCCTTTTTATTTCTCACCAGTTTAACCATTCTTCTGTTGCCTGTCATCACAGGGATTGAGAAGGCTATCTGAACTCCATAGCGCCCTGACTTTTCCTGGGGGAGAACATTATTGGTATCAGTATTGCAGCCTGGACCCGGCACGTATCAGTCCGACTCACAGATTATCTGAGTCAGAGGAGGTGGGAGGGCTCTGTGACGTTTGGGTGATGGTTTTTTTCCTGCGTGGTGGAATGGGAGGGGGATTTAGGGGAGAAAAAATGGGATTTGGGCGTGGTGTGAGTTGGAAATCCAGAAAATGGGGGAATGGGGAATCCGGACTGCCTGGAGAGCTGGATGGGGTCCCGGTGGGTGAAAGTTGGGAGTCTCCTGGTGGGGCTGGGGGAGACTCCTCCTGTTGGGTTGGTGGGGCTGGGGGAGACTCCTCCTGTTGGGTTGTTGGGGCTGGGGGAGACTCCTCGTGTTGGGGTAGGGATGATGACGTTAAAGCCTCTCTCTCGGTGTGCTGTCCTTCATGGTCACTCCTTATCTCAGGCAGTAGTAGTTTTTGTCCAGAAGGCTGTCTTATCTGTTGTTTTGGATTGTCTCGCCTCTTGTCCTTGGCAGGGGCTGCTGGTGACCGACGCAAAAAATCAAAAATGTTGTAGCTTAACAGCTGTACTCCTGACTTGTTAAGGCAAAATCCATCTGCCTCAAAGAGGTGTCTGCGTTCCCAAAAAATGTTGAAATTGTCAATGAAGTTCATTGATTGAGCAGCACACGTATCTTTGAGCCATCTGTTTAGCATCAACAGCCTGCTGAATCTCTCGTCTCCTCGCAGAACTGTTGGTAGAGGTCCACTGATAAACACCTCAGTATTCAGACATCGAACTTTGTTCAGCAGATCATTAAAATCCTGTTTCAATACCTCTGATTGTTGCTTGACAACATCAAGTGCTCCTGTGTGAATGACGAGAGATTTCACTGTTGGATGCTCAGCAGTGATTTCCAGAATTTTCTGTGAGATATCGGACACCATATCATTGGTAAAACAAAGTACTTTGGTGTTTTTGCTGAAAAAGTGTTTTGTCTTATTCACAGCTCCGTCGCCCACTATCAGCGTTTGTGGCCCAGTGGTTAGCTCTTTCTGCAGCCTTTTAGTATATGATTTAGCCTCGTACCTTTCTCCGGTGCTGGAAGATGACCTTTCTTTTGGTATAGGCTCCCTCCAGAGGCTGGCAAACTGCTGTCTAGTTTGGGCTGCCTGGCTGCTTCCCTCCAGTGCCTGCTGTGCTGCGGGGGCCAAACATCTCCCCTGGAACCACCGGGAGAGAGCGGAGTACCCTCCTGCTGAACACTCTAATGCCGAAGCCGGCTGTTTCTCCAGTCCGTGAGCGGAGAAAACACTACCAAAGCCCACCATTCAACTCGGTCTTTGGGCGTAAATAATATTATACCCGGGTGTCGCAACCAACCTCGATTGTCTAAGAATAACCACTTACCTGAACCGGGGCTAGCCCAATGCTAGCACCGCAACCGCTGGTGTTCAACCAAGAACCAGCGAGAGCCACCATTCTGGCAATTAATAATAATTAAGCAACTGGTTTGGCAATGTCTGGAGGATGAATGATCCATAGCCCCAACCTTCTGGTTGCAAGGCTTCTAGCACAAAGAACCACCTAAGCCATTAGGATACACTTAATCTGATGTGGCGAACTTGGACCCCATCACCCCCAAATTGCTACTGATGGGGCGGCGTGACGCTTCCCTACCCCAAGTTGCTTATGCACCAGACTCCATGGGGCAGCGTAGGTGGCGCCAGAGTCAAATTTTGGCCGATCAGTTTTGGACCCATTTCATCCGGGACTACCTGCCAAGTCTACAATCACGGCAGAAATGGGAAAAGGCGTCAGAGAACCTGGAGTTGGATACAGTCGTTCTCATAATGGATCCGCAACTGCCAAGGGCCCAATGGCCAGTGGGAAAAATCATTGAATTACATCCAAGCCCCGATGGTCGTGTAAGATCAGCTGACATCCTAATTCAGAATCGAACTTACACTAGGCCAGATTTTCGACTCTTAGACGCACTTTTAATGTAATTATTTTGATTTATTTTTTGGGGCATCAGAAAGTGTTTTGAGTTCCAGTGCTTAACCTTGTGCTACTTTACAGATAATACAATACCGTAATAATCAGCCTTTAAAATATAATATTTCAAGCACACGCACGAAGCGGGCCGCCTGTTAACGATATGGACCAAGCGCTTCTGAAGGTTGTCGGAACCAGGAAGGAGACATTGAACACTTTTAATAATCGTATTTAACCGTATAACTGCACACAACTTTATTTAAAAGCAAGCAAATGGAAAACATGTTTGAATGTTGGTGTCCGGTGCGTGTGGATGTGCGGCTCCTTCGGCGGAGCGGTTCATGTTAATAGCGGAGTCCGGGAGGGTTCACCTTCAAGGGCGTAGTTACAAGGGATGTGCGACTATCGTCTTGTCTTAAAAAATACAAGTGTTTTTTAAAGTTAGAAATTTATTAGATATTCAACAGATATTCACGCTCCGAATTACAGCGATCAGACACAGGGAACTAAAGCCGTGATCACCGGTATTAGTCCCGCGTGTCTAGCGGTGTCTACCTACCTAGGTGTATACCTGCCCAGGTGTATTGGTCAATATTTCTGCAGCGATTAGTTAAATCAGGGCTTGTTGCGACCACGGATGTATTCGGTTTGCGATGCTCATGCCTTGTTTTGTTTTTTTTCATTTTTTTACTTTTTGCTCGACTAATGAAAACTTATTCGGTAACACTTTACAATAAGGTACGCAAAACGTGGGTAGTTACTGAGGAACGAATGAGTAACGAATGATGAACGACCAGGGCCCTAACTGGGGCCCTAACGGGGCCCTAACAGGGCCCTAAGTGACAGTTACTCAGTAACTACTGAGGAGTTACTGGTAAACAGACTAGGGGACTACTGTATTCGTTACTGAGTAACTGTCACTTAGGCCCTGTTAGGGTTCCAGTTAGGGCCCCAGTTAGGGCCCTGGTTGTTCATCATTCGTTACTCAGTAATGAATACAGTAGTCCCCTAGTCTGTTTACCAATAACTCCTCAGTAGTTACTGAGTAACTGTCACTTAGGGCCCTGTTAGGGCCCCGTTAGGGCCCCAGTTAGGGCCCTGGTCGTTCATCATTCGTTACTCATTCGTTACTCAGTAACTACCCACTTTTTGCGTACCTTATTGTAAAGTGTTACCCATCATTCGTTACTCAGTAACGAATACAGTAGTCCCCTAGTCTGTTTACCAGTAACTCCTCAGTAGTTACTGAGTAACTGTCACTTAGGGCCCTGTTAGGGCCCCGTTAGGGCCCCAGTTAGGGCCCTGGTCGTTCATCATGCGTTACTCATTCGTTCCTCAG